>OU898276.1:64475580-64753080 GCA_918026665.1 Diabrotica balteata | reverse complement strand
TGTGTGTGTGTGTGTGTGTGTGTGTGGGTGTGGGTGTGGTGTGTGTGTGGGTGTGGGTGTGTGCGTGTGTGTGCGTGTGTGCGTGTGTGCGTGTGTGCGTGTGTGCGTGTGTGCGTGTGTGCGTGTGTGCGTGTGTGCGTGTGTGCGTGTGTGCGTGTGTGCGTGTGTGCGTGTGTGCGTGTGTGCGTGTGTGCGTGTTTGCGTGTGTTGCGTGTGTGCGTGTGTGCGTGTGTGCGTGTGTGCGTGTGTGCGTGTGTGCGTGTGTGCGTGTGTGCGTGTGTGCGTGTGTGCGTGTGTGCGTGTGTGCGTGTGTGCGTGTGTGCGTGTGTGCGTGTGTGCGTGTGTGCGTGTGTGCGTGTGTGCGTGTGTGCGTGTGTGCGTGTGTGCGTGTGTGCGTGTGTGCGTGTGTGTTTTGTTTTATAGCACTGGAACTAAGCCAATTAGCCAGAACAAATGTGTGAAAGTTATAAGGAAAGAAGAACTGTGACTTTGGTCACTGCAAAAACTCAGGCATAGTACAATATATATGAATCTAAATGAGATACAACATTACGAAATACAAAAAATCTTCTCAGACGCACCTAACATTCCAATACTGATTCGGACTACCAGACAGATTCTGAGAAGCACACGATGGCTACATATAGAGCGGACGCTCAAGCAAGATTACCAGTTTTTTTTTTATTCGTTTCAAACCATCAAATTACATTTAATTAACAATACAATAGTATACGAAAACACATAGTATACGAACACACACAACATCACAAACGAGGCTCTGACGACCGAGTATCAGCGGTATAACTGTAACACCAGGAATTAAGCAAATGTAATTCCATTAAGAATGAGTGATGCCAACCCATCTTTCCGAGGGGTGTTGGCTGAACTGAGTAGGCCACTAACCTCGGTTACAATGGTGGAGACGACACATTTTTCTACCCCACCAACTCGTCTAGCCAGCGTGGTAGGATATGGTTAAAACCTCCAAAACCAAACATGTCGATTACAACAGAAATACGAAAGGTACCCCAGGTGGGTAGGAATCCCATTCCACAGTCCGACACCGTAACAACGTCTGCCCCGAGGATTCTGGGGGGGTATATAGCAACATACAACATCCGCTTCATGGCAAAAGATGAAAAACTCTACGAACTAGAAGAGGAATTGGGGAACTTGAATTGGGACATAATGGGACTATCAGAAGTTAAAAGAAGAGGTGAAGGATATGTGGACTTACATTCAGGCAACAGACTCTATTGTAAAAGCAGGAAAGACTACATATACGGTGGAGTAGGTTTCTTAATCGACAAGAAGAGAAAATCTCAAATTCAAATAATTGACAGCATCTCAGACAGGGTTACATACATGGTCTTAAAACTAAGTCCAAAAACTAAAATAAAGATTGTGCAAGTTTATACTCCAACTGAAAAAGCAACCGATGAGGTAATAAATCCTTTTTACGAATACCTTAAGAACCTATAGACAACAACAAAGAATCCAAAATAATAATAGTGGGAGACTTTAACGCCAAAATTGGAAGTAAGACTCTGAAAGGAAGATTGGAAATTTTGGATTCGGCACAAGAAACACAAGAGGAGAAAAACTCATGGAATTCCTGGAACAAGAAATCATGTATGTTATGAATACCTTCTACCAAGAAAAACCTAAAGAAAGTGAACATAGGTCGCACCTAATGGAACTACCATAAATGAAATAGACTATTTTCTCTCAAACAACAAAGGAATACTTGAAGACGTCACAACAATAAACAACGTAACAACGGGCAGTGACCATCATATAGTTAGAGCAAAAATAAATATTAACATGAAAGAAGAGAGAAAAAGGATTTAAAAAAAAACAACGACGATAGATGCTTTTAAACTAAGAACAAATGAAGAGCAATTCCGAGAGGTCTTAGCGGATAAGTTCGACTCTGATCATTCACACATTCAAGATTAAATTGACGAGATTAATAAAAATATAAATAAAAACCCTCTCACAGCCAGACTACAGGTCGCAAAAAAACAAGAACTAAACAAGATAAAATAAGCAATGAAACTAAACAACTAATGATCAAAAGATGACAACTACTAGCGCAAAACAAACGATATATCCAAGGATTCAGAGAACTTATAAAACAATTAGAAAAGAACTAAAACGCGACATACAAAAATGAAACGAGAACTTAATAGAGCGAGTCATTGAAAACAACAGAGACTTGAAATGTCTAAGACCCGCACTGGGAGTTCAAAAAATCATCAAAATTAAAGACGCCATCAAAAAGAAAGAGAAGGACAAATATAAAATAACAAATAATGTCGAAGACTTCTACACATCCTTGTACAACTCACAAAGCCAGCCTAATGAAACAATAAAGGAGAACGTCAAAAGAAAAATAAAAAACGTGGGATCAGAAGTACAACCAAATATAAAGGGATTCGAAGTAGAAAGAGCTTTAAAATAGCTAAAAAATAATAAAGCTCCAAAACACGACGGTATAATTGCTGAGCAGTTGAAAACAAGCAAGACATTAACAATCCCTGTACTAACAGAGCTATTTAATAGATGTCTCCATAATAGCAAGATCCCTAAAAACTAGAACGAGAGTCTAGTAATACTCTTCCACAAAAAAGGGACAAATGTGATCTACAGAATTATAGACCTATATCGCTCAGTCAAGTATACAAATTATTTATGAGAATTATTAACCATCAGTTGACCTACAAAATGGACAATTACCAACCGGTTAAACAGGCTGGCTTTCGCAAAGGATATAGTATATTAGACCATCTGCTGACAATGAAAACATTGATAGAGAAGGCAAATGAATACCAGCTACCCGTATTTCGTGCCTTTCTCGACTATGAAAAGGCGTTTGATGGTATCAAGATGTGGCCCATAAAACAAGCTATTAATCATTGTAGAATAGATTCGAGATATAGACAACTAATACATAATATATATATGAAAATGCAACTATGATAGTACAACTAGACGAAAATTTAAATCCCATCCCCATTGAGAGAGGAGTGAGACAAGGAGACGTAATATCGCCAAAGCTTTTCAACATAGCCCTAGAAGACGTCTTCAAAACTACAAATTGATCAACCTATGGCATTAACGTTAATGGCAACAAGTTAAACGACCTCAGATTCGCTGATGACATAGTGATTATAGCGAGCACATTCGAGGAACTGCAAATTATCATGGGGGAACTAGCAGGCAGCTCCCAATACGCCGGCGTAAAAATGAATATAAAGAAAACAAAAATAATGACAAACACAGATGACCCCAGACGTATAACTATAAATGGCAGTGAAATAGAACAATAGGAATATATCTACTTAGGCCAAATCCTGAAACTTGACAAAGAGAACCAAAGTGCGGAAAGTACTAGAGGAGCAAGAATAGTATGGGCAGGATTTGGAAAACTTAGTTGGATACTTAAGAACCGCAAAATACCCCAATACTTAAGGAGCAAAGTGTTCAACCAATGCATCCATCCTATCATAACATATGGATGTTAAACCTGGACCTTAACCAAGGCAAACATGAATAAACTAGCCACAACAGAAAGAACAATGGAAAGAGCAATGTTAGGTATAAGACTGTCAGATAAAAAAAAGAACGACTGGGAAGATCAAAAACAAAAGTCGAGGACATAACAATAAAAATAGCCAAATTTAAATGGAGCTTCGCGGGCCCGCTAGACAAAAAGACCAACGTTGGATTACTACAATACAACATTGGAGACTACAATACAACCAAGAGAAAGACCACAGATGAAATGGGTTGATGACATTAAAAGAATAGCCGGAACAAATTGGAAATATGTTGCTCAGGATAGAGACCGATGGAAGGAGTTGGGAGGGCCTATGTCCAAACATGGACGATAGAAGGATAAGAAGAAGAAGAACACATTAAATATAACGGCTTAAAGTTAGATATGTTTGGACAAGTAATACGCTGAGACACTGAACATAAATACATAATATACTATCGACTACACTTCCACATAATCACACAGGTAGGATGACATGGGTGTCCCCATATTTGGAGGTTGTCTTTACATTTGGTAATCCTAGTTCATAATCTATTAGGGGATTTCCATATTTCCCATAATTCATCGTGATCAGGAGTTAGTTCTTCTAATGTTAATCCAAATTTGTTGGGCGTAGTTATCGATTGCTCTAGAAAGTTATTTAGTGATTTTATACAATTTATTTTTATTTACATTTAATTACTAATTTAATAATTTTACAATTTATACATATTTATTCGAGCTCTGTTAACACTATATCCTTTTTATAAATGAATACTTCCCGTCTAACACTTGGTGAAGCGGTTCCAACTAAGTGGTTGATTTTATCAATATAGATTGATTTAGACACTCTGAAATAAGCCTACAAGTTTAATTAAGTGGTACGTTTTATCAATATGGCTGAGGAATGAAACGATGGCTTCGATTACAGGCGCCTTTTAAATGAGGCGGGGGTGCGAAGAATCTCCCGCTTGGCCAAATTTGATATCGAAAAAAGCTGGAGAATAGGCACATGGAATGTGCGGAGTTTATATAAACCCGGAAAAACACACAATGCCATAAATGAGATGAAAAGGCTGCAAATATCAATTCTGGATATTAGTAAAATGCGATTGGCCGGATCTGGCCAATGCCATCTGGATGATCATGAAGTATATTATGCAGGAGAAGACAGTAATTATCATCGTAATGGTGTAGGATTCATAGTCTCAAAGAAGGTTAGCAAATGTGTCAGGGCAATATGCCAGGTATCTGAACGGGTCATAATGATTCAGTTGAACGCGAAACCCAGAAATATAAATTTATTACATGTGTGTGCACCGACAGCGGAAAATAAACTTGAAAAGTTCTACGCTGACGTAAAGACTGTTACTGACCAACTCAAGACTAGAGATCTTACCATTCTGATGGGTGACCTTAATGCTAAGATAGAAAAAGGTAGACAAAGTAGTATTGGATGTTATGGACTGGACGATAGAAATGAAAGAGGAGATTATTTCGCAGATTTTTGCAAAGAACATAACCTATGTATATAGAAAACCTTTTTCAAACTACCTAAACGGAGATTATATACATGGAAATCTCCAGCAGACACTCCCCGTAATATCGACAGAAACCAAATTGACTACATAACTATCAGTGAGCATTACAGAAATGCAGTAAAGTCTGTAAAACTTTTCCTGGTACCGATGTTCCATCTGATCACAATCTGTTGTTAGCCGAAATCAAATTAAAACTTAAACGGATAAAACAACAACGATCCTATAACAAACTGGATATGGATTTTATTAGAAACAATAGTGCGCATGATTGCAAACAATTTAGAGAGCAATTTTGAGAATTATGAACAACAAGAATCCATCGAGGGTTATTGAAAACAAATCAAAACGATTATAAGCAACTCAACTCCAAACTTAAAAGAGAGCAGTCAAAAAAACAACAACAGTGGATGAACGATGAGATTTTGAATTTGATGGAAAAAAGACGCAATTTTAAGAACCAAAACGACAAAATGTATAAAGTAATTAATAAAGAGATAAGGACTAAAATAAGAGCTGCAAAACAAACATAGTTCAAAAACAAATGCTTAGAAATTAAAGAATTACAGGAAAAACATGATTCGTTTAATATGTATAAAAAAATAAAAGAACTGACAGGTCAGAACAAAAAACAAGCAAATAACAAATAACATAGAAACGAAAAACTGATTATCACTAATGTGGATAAAATAGACAGATGAAAAGAGTATATTGAAGAAATGTTTAGTGATGAAAGGCCCGAGCTTGAAATTAACGAAGTAGTTACAGGACTTGATATAACTATGGACGAAATTGAACAAGCAATACGATAAGCAAAGACCCTAAAAGCGACGGGACCAGATGAAATACCGAGTGAAATAATAAAGCTCTTCGAAAGTTCAAGTAAAATATCTCTCCTTTATCGGTTTAATAAAATTTATGAAACTGACTATATACCAACGGATTGGCGGCTGTCGACTTCTGTGACGATACCTAAAAAAGCAAATGCATAGAGATGTAGTGACTACCGAACCATCAGCTTGATGAGTCATGTTTTAAAGATATTTCTACGAATTTTGCACTCTAGAATGTACCAAAAAATAGAACAACAACTTGGTGACACACAGTTTGGATTCCGCAATAACCTTGGAACAAGAAAAGCACTATTTAGTATTCAGGTTATGGTACAGAGATGCAGAGATGTCGGACATCCAGTTTATATATGTTTTATTGACTTTGAGAAAACCTTTGATCGAGTAAAACATACTGAAATGATAGCCATTCTTCAGCAGGTAGGTATTGATGATAAAGACCTACGCATTATTAAAAATCTTTACTGGCATCAACGTGCAAAACATCAGAATTGGCCGGGACACTTCTGAAGAGCTTCAAATACGAAGAGGAGTGAGGCAGGGCTGCATTTTGTCTCCGCTACTATTTAACATTTTTTCTGAGTTCGGTTTCAATAAAGCAGTGGATAATGTTCAATGTGGTATAAAAATAAATGGCGTCAATATTAATAATTTGAGATATGCGGATGACACAGTGTTAATTGCAAGCAATTACGAAGAACTTCAACATCTTATTAATAGGATTACGTGTGATGAATATGGCCTTAAGCTAAACACCGCAAAGATAAAGGTGATGGTCGTCAGTAAAATGCCAATATAACCGGAAGTGGTAACAGCTTATGGCGAACAACTGGAGAGAACTAATAGTATCACTTACCTTGGTTGTAATCTAAATGAGAACTGGGACATGAGCAAAGAAATTAGAATACGGATAGAGAAGGCCAGAGCTGCATTCTTTAAGATGAAGAAACTGTTATGTGGAAACAATATTACTTTAAGTCTGAAAATAAGATTAGTGAGATGTTATGTGTTTTCTACTCTTTTGTATGGACTTTGACAGATACACTTCTTAAGAAACTGGAAGCCTTCAAAATCAGGGTGTATTGGAGAATCCTACGAATAAGTTGGGTAGACAGAGTTCGTAACGAAGTTGTTTTGCACCCGATGGGAAAAGTTACGGAAGTCATCAAAACAGTTAAAAATCGCAAACTTATATATTTTGGCCATGTTATGCGCCACTCAGAGAGATATAATATACTCCATTTAATGATACAAGGCAAGGTAGAAGGAAGAAGAGGGCCAGGTCGAAGAAGAACCTTATGGCTTAGAAACCTGAGATCATCTGCATCTCTTTTCCGAGCTGCCGTCAACAAAATTACTATAGCCAATTTGATACCCAACGCTCGATAATCGAGCACGTCACATGAAGAAGTACGTTTACTTACTTGGCATAAGTGGACCGAGACGTATATCCAACAGCAAAAAAAAAAAGAAAATGCTAGTGTCTCCCAGTGGTGTGGCACTCCAGTTTGATCCTGTAATTTTACGAGAATAATATTTCTACCTTACCATGGAGTTTTATATTTGTGTTAACACAGGGTTGTTTATATGTTAACACTCATTCGGTAACGCCTAACTATTTAGGATAGTGGAAGTATTCTAGCAGCATTTCTCTCTTCTAGACGCATACTTTGGAATTAGGTTGGTTCGTGTAATAGTATTGTTCGACTCTATGCAAGGCTGTGGTAGTAGCCACTTCAAATTCCTTAAATTAATACTGACTCTAGATGACCATGGCTTTGTCATCAGCACAGATGAAATTCTGAAATATCGTCTGGTAGTGGCTGGTCGTCGGTATAAAAATTGAAAAGAGTTAAAGAGTTAAGGCCAGTACATTCCCTTGTGGTAAACCTTTTTTCGATATTCGTCATTTAATTTTATCATCTTAAAATTTAACAACGAATATATCATAGTGTTTTGTGATACGTTATACCTTTTGTACTAGAAGTCTTAGGTTTAAAGGCGATATAAGTTTTTAGGTTCATATGTTTCATAGGCGACAGTAAGGTCTGGGAAAGCAACACCTGTGATTTGTCGAAAACGTAACCATTTTCAATATAATGAATTAGGTTTAATATTTATGAGATAGTTCTTTTTCATCATCATCATATAACGGGGGTCCTACGGCGATTGCCGCTTCCCGCATTTCAGCCTCCATTTTTCCTATCTCTCCAATCTCCCTCTTCTAAGCCTCTAGATTGCATTATTTTTGTAATTTCTCTTCTCCAGGAATTTGGTGGTCTTCCCCTTTTCCTTCTTTCTGGCGGAACATACATTAAGGCTTTCTTTGGCCACCGCTCCTCCTCCATTCTCATCACGTGACCATACCATTGTAATTGCCTTCCTTGTATTCTATCTGAAAGAGTATCTCTAATTCCTGTACGGTTTCGTATTTCCTCATTCCTGATTCTTTCCATTCTCGATACTCGACATGACCTTCTAAGATAATCCATTTCCACAACGTCTACTTTATCTCGTTCATTCTTTGTCATCGTCCAACATTCGGCACCATATGTGGTAATTGGTTCTACAATTGCTCTGTATACGCGAAGTTTGGTATGCATCTTTATTTTATTAGACCACAGTAATGAATTCAGTATTCGGATGCATTTTTTCCCTTGGGTTATTCGGTTTTGTACATCTATCTTAACTCTGCCATCTGCTGATATGATGCTTCCTAGATATTTATACTGGTTGCAGCCTTTTATGACTGCGTTTTCAAGCCTCAGATCTGTGGTATTTCCTCCAATTTTTAAATATTCTGTTTTGCTTATGTTTACAGTAAGCCCCCATTTGGCATATTCCTCAAATAATTTTCGATTCATATAATTTATATCTTCCTCATCGGTTGCAACCACCACCTGATCATCTGCAAACAACAATGTATACAGAGTTTCTTGTCCCACTTCGATGTCCATAAATCTACATTTATTTCTCCAATTCCTCAATGCTTCTTGGACGTATATTTTAAAGAGTGTCGGTGACAAACAGCATCCTTTGCTGTTCTTTTCAGTTCTTTTTCCCTTGCAAAAACCGGACTGTTACGGAATGAGAAGTGGCTCTCTGTTACAGCTGATAGACGACATTTAATCAGTCTTTTATTTAGAATATGCAAGAGAGGAGAAATATGGAGCGGAAGCTCTTCGGATCATTTGGTGATTTTAAAATAGCAATCACTTTTGCTTTTCTTAAGATGATAGGGAGGTGACCAGTTACTAGACAGTTATTAACCACTCTTCAGGTCAGTAGCCACTCTTTAGTTTCTTAACTAGAATGTTTTATTTGACTTACAAAAACGTCGTCAAGACCTACAGGTGTTGTTATTTTACCTTTGACTATTACCCTGTTTAACTATTGTGTTTTGAAAAAGGCCAGAAATATTGGTTGTTTCTTCTTTCTGATTGCTTATTATTCTAGTACTTCTTTTGAAGGGTTTTTGTTGAGCTCATCAGTTAAGCAGCTAAGCGCTATTGGATTATCATGCACTGGAAAGTACGTAGGATTGTAGTTTAAACCTCTCTTCATGCTTTATTGCTACTTCTGTCCAAATTTTCAATTGTCATTGATAACATAAAGTTTATCAGTGGTTGAGAAGAATGGTAGGAGATGAGGTTTACGTGCACTCCTGCAGTACTTTTGATAATATCTTACACCATTGGCAGACGAAGCATCAGAAACAAGTAATTCCAAAACACCAACCAATTTTATTAATTCTCAAATTACTGAATATGCTTTTTGAAAGAGACACAATAATATATTTATTTTAAAATTTAATTTATACTTCGACTCTGAATACTAAGCAGCAAAAGTAAATCGTTTCAGGAAATATTACGCACACCGAATGTAAAATTATTCAATGTAGTTTCATTTTTCCGTTCTCACATTTAAAAATGTGTTTATATATACTGAAACATTACAGATTCTATATTAAACTTACAGTGCCCTTATTTTCTCATTGTCTGATCGTTTTTTTTTGACAATATATTAATAAAAATATCCAATTCATTATTTTAAACATTAAAGTCAATAAGCTCTTGCTTAACAACAAACAAAATACAAATATATTGCGGCGTTAGAATTCAGGAATGCAACTAAACGATTTTTATTCTAAAGAACCTTTCGTAGGGAAGACATTCCACGCCAAATATCCAGAATACTTCAGTACAAATCCGTTTTTAATAAAAAGCCCTCAGTTATGCTTGAATTCAAAATGGGAATTTCAAGTGAAAAGCCGAGGGCAATATCAATGATATCTGGCCAACACGTAAAATATTGCAGTTATTGGAAATTTGCATGTCTATTGTTTTCACAGGACACTTTATATCTGTTTGAAAAAGTGGAAAGGACTTTGTGTGAATGCCAGATAAATAATGTGAGCATATTTATATATATATATATATATATATATATATATATATATATATATATATATATATATATATATATATATATATATATATATTAAAAGGCCAAATATATGGCCTAGGAGACAAATTCGTTAAACTTCCCGTTCCCGTGCTCGAATCGGTATCACTAAAGTTTTATGATCATTTCGGCCTATCCCAGCCATCGTCAGACACTTGGGCTGATACAAATTCAAACTCGGAAAGTAAAACGAATGTCTCCCAGAACTTCACTACTGCGTAGTTAGCTTACAAAGGCGCCACCTGCTTTGGTGACATATATTTGGCCTTTTAATATAATAAAGCGATAGCGGCTTTCGCTAAAAGATTTAATCTTTCACATTTCGCATAGCACAAAGGATACAGAAAACGATATTATCATATCGTTTCGTTCACGATCACCAAAGCAGGTGGCGCCTTTGTAAGCTAACTACGCAGTAGTGAAGTTCTGGGAGACATTCGTTTTACTTTCCGAGTTTGAATTTGTATCAGCCCAAGTGTCTGACGATGGCTGGGATAGGCCGAAATGATCATAACACTTTAGTGATACCGATTCGAGCACGGGAAGTTTAACGAATTTGTCTCCTAGGTCACATATTTGGCCTTTTAATATAATAAAGCAATAGCGGCTTTCGCTAAAAGATTTAATCTTTCACATTTCGCATAGCACAAAGGATACAGAAAACGATATTATCATATCGTTTCGTTCACGGTCACCAAAGCAGGTGACGCCTTTGTAAGCTAACTACGCAGTAGTGAAGTTCTGGGAGACATTCGTTTTACTTTCCGAGTTTGAATTTGTATCAGCCCAAGTGTCTGACGATGGCTGGGATAGGCCGAAATGATCATAACACATTAGTGATACCAATTCGAGCACGGGAAGTTTAACGAATTTGTCTCCTAGGCCATATATTTGGCCTTTTAATATAATAAAGCGATAGCGGCTTTCGCTAAAAGATTTAATCTTTCATATATATATATATATATATATATATATATATATATATATATATATATATATGTATATATATGTATATATATATATATATATATATTATTTGTAGTCTCAGCATATATATATATATATATATATATATATATATATATATATATATATATATATATTGCTATGATGTTTTGTTTGTGTATGAGCAATGAATAATTTAAAATAACATATATAAGTATAGGGTTTTTATCGCGGTTCTCAAAGAATAGTTTGTAAGTACTTTTTAAAATTATCTTTATTCTACATATCTTTATTATAAAACACACATATATATATCTAATATAGGCAACATAAATTTAGAACAACCTATCTTAAATTTGAAATTCTTACAATAATTAAATTATATTAACAAATTTTGGTACCTTTCTATCACTGAATGCCTAAATGAAACTATTATCCAAAATTAAGGCTACAATCACCACTCAATATCTTCTTTATTAGCCTCGGTTATCCTTGTTTTTGTGAAATTGCTTTTTCCAAATATACCAGAATGTTTTAATTATCAGCTTCTACCAATTTAAAATATTTTTCTTCTTAATAGCATTTATAAATGGGTAAAATATTCTTCTTTATTTATTGTTTCTTTTTTGCTTCTTACTTATAATCTTTTTTTCTTCTTAATAATCACTGTATACTATCTGCTTTTACTGATCAACTGACTGGATGGTCGACTGCTTATTGAATGCACTGTAACTGTTAACTGTCCAACTGTAACTGTCTTAATGATAAACTGTTTAATTGTTTTACTGTTTAACTTCTTAATTAACTAACTCCATACTATCTGTCTAATAATTAATTGTTTTACTGTTTAACTTCTTAATTAACTAACTCCATACTATCTGTCTAATCCCAACTGTCTTAATTAATAACTGTTTAATTGTTCTAATTTACTCTCATTCTGTCTAACTTAATACTGTGTTAATGAATGCACTGTCTTACTGTCTATTCCCAACTCTCATACTAATACTAACTGTCTAATCCCAACTGTCCTAATTAATAACTGTTTAATTGTTCTAATTTACTCTCATATTGTCTAACTTAATACTGTGTTAATGAATCCTTGCTCCAAATTACATCTTATTTATATCTTTTCATCGTTCCCGAATATTCTAGACATAATACTATGACTAAGAAGATAAGATATTGCGCATAAGTCGTGACGTCATTGGAGAGTTGGACGTTCGAAATGTCAGTTTTTTGTATGTATCAATAAATAATATTTAATCAATAGTTTGGAGATATCCTTATGTGTACGATTACTGTAATTATTAAACCTTAAAGTTATTTTCGTCTAGTAATTTAATCACAGAATGCATACAAATCCCCTTTAACTTTAACAAGAATTCAAATTCTACTCTCCAATGACGGCATGCGCGAACACGACCGATTTTGTGCTACGGGAAGATCCTATCTTGTTAGTCATAGCATCATGATTCTAGCAATAAACCATGTTCGAATTTTCGATTTTCTAGATATATGAATGATCTCGAATAGTCTTCCACGCTAATAGGGTTAAGTTTCTTATATTGACGTTTTCTAGAGAATTCTTTACCCTTTTATCGAGAATTTTATGGACAGTTAGGCTTTTAAGATCAGAATAATACACTTATATTTAAACTAAACATCTTAAATTAATGCATAATACTATTTTACATCCGTAATTATTATTCAAATATCACTTTCTGTTGAAGTTCATTCTTCTGTCATTATAATACAGTGTCAATTATTCAGTGTATATTTGGTTGCCTATGCACATGGCTCACTTAAATATATCATAATATTATAATTATTAAAATAAAACTTTGTACACTTATTATTTGCTAATTTCTTAAAAATACCCTCATATAAAATTTTTTTATAATATTCTCTAGTCTATAACTTATAAATTATTTCTTTAATCACTATTTAAGTTTATTCATTAAAAATCATAATATTATTATCATAATTTCTTCTATATATATTTATTATTATCTCAATATATATATATATATATATATATATATATATATATATATATGTATATATATATATATAATATATATATATATATATATATATATATATATATATATATAGATATATGTATATATAAGCTTTATTTTATTCCTAATTTGACATTTTGGTAGGTAATCCATGTCTTTATCAAAACTATATAAAACATTTAAAAAAATAAAAATTAATGGGAAAATCCCAGTAGTTGGCTGTACACCATCGTTTAAAAAAACATACAGAAGTTAAAACACTTTACAATTGTATTTAGGTATAAAGAACATATAGTTAAAACTTTTAAAAAGTGTCGTCAAAATTTATACAGCAGCATAACGTTTTCGATCTAATCAGATCATCCTCAATGTCTTCCTATGTAGTTGAAGCTAACACTAAATTTATAGCTGTGACATTTGTATATGGTTTTACATCATTCCAAATTTAAGTTGTGTTGTGACTCTAGATCGATTACATTGGATTAAATTAATACTTGAGGAGCTACATGTCTCCTTGCTCGGTTTTTAACACGTCGTTCTTGTCAGTTAAAATGACACAGACCAATTGGCTGAGATGACAGAAACTATATTTCAACAAGACAGCTAAACATGACGAGGTATGGGTGTGTTCAGAGACAAATGTAATTTTTTAAAAATTATAAAATTTATTTTGTTGTAATAATACCTAATATCTTATTAATGAACCTTTAGTTAAAATTAAATTTGTCTAAATGATAAAATTCATTGCCATAAATCTGCAAATCTCTATTATTGAAAAACAAGTGAATTATTAAATTAGTGCCTCTCTCGTTCAGGCTTTAGTAACAAGATATGGCCAGTAGCATCTAAAGCAGGTTTTTCAAAGTCAGCTGAAGGTTTGATATCAAAAGCATAACGAAAGCGTGCAAGGCTATGAAGCTGATATTAAAAGATTATTGCATTAGGCATACCCTCAGACACCTACGGTATTTTCTGGAACAAATTGGTACACAGGCATTTATGGAGATGGACTATGATGAACAAACTCTAAGATTATAACATCACAAAATGGTAAATAGACCACTAACCTCAACCCAGGAATATAAAGCGCCTAAAAGCATTTCCAGATCTCACCCAAAATTAAAAGAAATAAGATTTCGAGAAAATGAAGAAATCACAACCGCAGATAATCAACAAGGCTGTAGCATTTCTATTTCCCCTCGTATGTGTTAAAACCCCGAAAAATATTTTCAATCTTTTTGCGTCACTAAGATTGATAATATAAACATTTCTGGTCTGTATATAATAATTTTAATTCCATTTCTTTGATTGTCATAATACCTAATATTGCGCGTCAAATAAATATCAAATTAGAATGGTGAAAACGTGACGCGGGGAAAAGAATTAGTGATTAATTGTGGCCAGTTCATTGGTTAGTCCGGATTTTTCTTTTTTTAATTCGTTATTGTTGTTGTTCGTTATTCGTTTTCGCCATGGAAATATAGTGTAAAGTGATTAACTGGATGATGGAACGCCATATCGTTTGGGTTTATTGTTTAAGTCCGAATTTTTTTTTAAAATAATTTGTTATTGTTTTTCGTGATTCGTTTTCGTTGTCGGAAATAGCGAAGTTTGGTATCATGTAGCAGTTAAATTTGGATGAAGATTCGGAAGAAATAGCTTGCAGGTGTAGTCTTCAAAGCCGGCAAATTTTTTCAATTTGAAAGGTGCATTTGTACTCAAATTGCGATCTGGTAGTTTTTGATGAGTTAATCACCGATTTGTTCGTGCTGTGTTTCATCTGAGAGATTATTAAGACGCCGTTTTCCACCATTTGAGAGGTCCAGATGGTTTTAAGAACAAATTGAGTGGCCGAGTTTTGAAGATTGAAGTTAATTGTCATCCAGGATAACCCGAAGCCCGAACTAGTGTCCAACTTCCAAAGAATTGTCTATTTGTATTCTTTGGTCACTTCAGACCAATCCTAGCTTGAGTGGGTCACAGTTGTGTTTGTTTGCAGTTTTTTGATCCTGTCTCAATCCCAAAAACTTTTTTAAAGACAATACATCAGCCAGAGTGATATAAGGTACTTTCTGTTAAACGATTTTTTAAGTAAAAATAGACATTTTTCATTAATTATAAAATTATAAATTTGCTTTTATGATAAACTAAAATATTAATAATAGTTTTAATAATAAGTTAAAATATTAGTAATAAAAAAATTATAAGTTTAATGGATTAGCTAATTGTCACAATATTTTTCTTTAAATAAATATTTCATTTCGATATATGACAGTTAATATTATCTCTTATGGACATTTGGTACATAACCATAAATTTGAATTGTTTTATTTTGAGGTTAACCTCAATGTAAGCTCCGTTGAAAAATGTAGATATTTTCATTTTAATAATAGTTTAAATTCCTATAGTGTCCCCAACGTCTGAAGCTTGTTGTAAATCGTTACAAATAGCGTCATAGTAAGTCTTCTTTTTAAATATTATTAATAACATTTGTAATAACTGTTTATGGGGAAGTAATAATAAATATGTAATGTTTCTCTCTAAACCAAGTGTTATTTCCTTTAAATATTTTTTTAGAAAATGAATATTTTTTAATATTTTTTTAGGAAAGAAAGGCCTTTTTTTCCATCCAGTAGGAAGATTCTTTTAAACGGCGTTCATTTCAAATAATTTTAGGAACCTTCTTGTATGTTTTGCCAGGGAAATCTATGTAAGCAAATCAAACCAAGTAGCCATTCACAAACGTTTTTTATTGTTTGCTTACTCTATCTTCAGCTCAGTAATTGCTGTCCCCATTTTCAACCCCCTATACGTGATACCCAGTGTGGTAGGCAAATTAGAATCGCTACAAGACAAGGACAGAATAAGGTCAGAAGATCACCCAGATCGAAGTTTAGAATCTTGTGACATAGTCCTCCTAGTAGAAATACTAGTAGATATAGGTCTTCTAAGAAATCAATTTTTCACAAGAAGCCACAGAGGCAAAACTCTGGAATCTAAAGTTGCACATTTAAAGGAGCAACTAGCGATTACGGTTTGAACAAATAACAGGTTCAAAGTAAGTGTCAACTTCAGGAAAGAGAGAATGTTATCTAAAAAGTAAGTCTCCGGAGTACTACAGATAAGCAGGAAGAAGATAACGATCAGACTTCCCTCGACAACCAACAAAAGAGTGAAAAGAAAGATAGTGACTTAAAAATCATACGAAAATGGCTTTAAAATGGAGTAAGACCTATTTGACAGGAAATTACCAAATACAGTGGAATTATAAAGGCGTACTGGTTTCAATGGGAATCTCTATATATTTTCAATGGTGCATTATATCGAAAGTGAGAAAGTCTTAATGAAGTACGTACAGTTCAACAAGTAGTACTCCCATAATTACACATTAAACGTATCTTACAAGAACTTCATAACAGCCTTTCGGGAGGACATTTTAGAGTTAAACTTGAGAGAGCACGAGACATATCTAACTGGATTAATAGCCGCCGAGTTATAGAAGATTGCTGTAAGAAATGCGATTTATGTAATAGTACAAAAGACCCTAGAACAAGAAGTTGTGGTAAAGTGGCGCAATGTCTGTATGAATAACCTTTTGAACGACTTACAGTGAATATTCTTGGTACACTTCCATGGACAAAGAAAGAGGAAACAAGTACTTAATGGTCGTAATGGAGTATTTTTAAAATAGCCCGAAATTGCGCTCCTGTCCAATCAAGAAGCGACTACAGTTGCAGAAGTATTCACAAAACACGTTGTTTCAAGACATGGAGTTCTGTAATGTACCTACCTACTCACATGTAAGATAATTAAAGTATCTATGTATTTCTATATAGTTTTTAGTCACCTGGTATATGTTATTTACAATTATGAAAAGTTCTCATGTATAATCACTAATAATTATTTGCTGTTAGAAATCAGAATCAATACTCTTCATAAATATTTTACTATTTAGAATAAATAAGTTTCGCTAGTTTATTCGCCTAATACTTCGTATCTATGGAATAATAATAATTTATTTCTCTTATTTCTTTGTTCGATAAGCTATCCGTATTTGCTATTTTAATATTAATATTTGAGTCCAATCTCTTGTACTCAAATCCATCCAGAAACATCGTTAAATAATTGTAGATAACAGAACTTATAAATTCATAGTTTTAAGAAATAACAGGCAGTGTAATTTTCATCCTCTAATATAATAAATTTATACATGTCAATATATTCTGTTTAATTCCAAAACAAAGAGTTAGTCCGGAGAAGAAATAAACGCATAGTATTCCATAACAAAATTTGGTGTCAGAACGTGGGATATTAGTAGCAGAGTTCCTCTGATTGCTGATAGAAGGAGAGCTGAGGAATTTTTGAATTGACTTGTTTCCTTCGAGGAATCATTCAAAAAAACTGTCAGTGTGGAAAAATCGCCACTACAACTAATTACATTGGAGTCCAGTACATCCAGTTCGAAATCCAGTTCCAGTCATAACCCAATTGTAGTTCCATCGGAAGTAGAGGTGAACCCGTGGAATAATAGACTATGCGACCAACAACAATATTCTACTTGTAAGTACATTCTATCTTAAATTCTGTCTCATATTTTAAAAATCTTGTAAACGTATGTCTACTTTATATCCTGATATAAGTAACTTATTTGACGAACAAATACCTTCTCCCGACTCAAATTCTCTTTCAAATTCTTCTACTTCTAATTCAAATAAAATGTCAGTATCAATTGAAATAGCTGAAAAACTTCTCATTAGATTTGATGGTACAAAATCAAAATTATACGAATTCATAGACAATTGTGATAAAGCATACAATTTAGTAAATCCGCAATCCAAACCCATCTTATTAGCCATTATAGAAACTAAATTAACCGATAAAGCTAGGGCCATAACTAGAAACAGAACATTTGACGAATGGAAAGATTTAAAAGACTTCTTATTAGATGCTTATTCTGAACGCCGAACTGAAGGTCAGTGGCAATTGGAATTACATTCCTTACGTCAGATGCCCAGTGAAAATGTAATGTCATTTGCAAATAAAGTTGAAAATTGCTATATAAAATTAATAAATACACTTGATCCAGACTTATCTCCAGATGCAAGAAATGCATGTACTAAACTCTTAAAAACTCAAGCACTAAATGTCTTTATTAGAGGATTAAACAAAGACCTCTCTATTTTAATCAAAGCCCGAAATCCAGATTCCTTAGAAAGAGCTGTTGCTATAGCAATTGCCGAAGAACAAGAACAGTTATCAAGACAAGAAATTTTCAGACCATTCTGTAATATTTGCAAACGAAATAACCATTCCTCAAATAACTGTCGATATAAAAACAATTCAGATAGAAATGTTAGACATCTTCAAAATTCTAGTTTTCAAAACCCAAAATATCCTAATTCAAATCTTCAAAGGTCAAATTCTCAAAATCAAAATTATAAACCTTCAAATTCAAATTCCAATTCTGATTTTCCTCCAAACTTAAGAAAAGAAAATACCAACACTTCCCAACGTTTTTGCAGATACTGCAAAAAACCAGGTCACGTTATAGAAGAATGTAGAAAACGCGAATTTAACAATAAAAACAAAAATCCAACAAATTCTTTAAACTTCCAGAATCCTCGACAACCAACGGTCGATTCTCGAGGAGTTCGTTCAGTTCAGGCCGTATCACAACCATCAACTTCTCAGTCACTTCCTATGTAGATTTACCCTTAGTAAATAATTCTAATCCATCCTCTTGCAAGTTTCTAATCGATACAGGCGCAGATATTTCTTTAATTAAATATTCAAAAATACTAAACATTCCAAAAATTTATTCTAAGTCTATTACTCTACGAGGCATTGATAAAAATGTCTTAAATCCAAATAAAACTATATGTAGTTGTAACGTAAATTTCAAGATAAAAGATTTTGTCCAAACTCATGTTTTCTATGTCGTAGAAGACGATTTTCCTCTTCATTTCGACGGTATATTAGGTAGCGATTTTTTTTGAAATAAATAAATGCCAAATTGATTATAAAGAAAATAAATTAAACTTTAAAAATTGTTCTATTCCAATTGAATATATAAAATCTCCATTAAACAATGACAATGACGAATTTCTGAGAGATCAAAATATCGAGACAAGTTCTAATATCGATGAAATATTTCCTTATGATGCTAAATCCATAGAGGATCATCCTTATTTAGAAACCAATGATATCCAAATAACCTTAAGTAGTGAAGAACTACTATCCAATCCAATTCAATCTAAATCTAACTCTAAATCCAAAGAAAATTCAAGTCCAAAATGTGTAAAATCCACTGAGATATGCACAAATAAAACTTGTAACTCTTCACGAAATCATAAATCAAAATCTTGTTCAGAAGAAAAATCCTGTTCAGACGATCTTATACTAAATCAAAACTCTAATTCTAACTCAAGAAGTAATAAAACTATTCTATCCGCAAGAACTGAAACAATTGTTCAAATTAAAGTAATAAATAATGAATTAAGCGAAGGATTATGTCCCGAACGCGAAATCTTTAAAGGTGTATTTTTATGTCCTAGTGTTGTTAAAGTAAAAAATGATTTCTTTTTAACCTCAATCGTAAACACTACTGAAACGGATGTTGAATTAAACGATATTCAAGTAGCAATAGAAAAAATTCCAAATTTACAAAACAATGCAAATATACGAAAAATGTCTTCTTATAAAGATAATACGAATTCTAACAGAATTGCTAAATTAAAAAATGCCTTGAGAACAGATCATTTAAATAGTGAAGAAAAATCATCTTTAATTTCTATTTGCAAGGAGTACAATCATATCTTTCATCTGGAAGGAGATCAACTTACCAGTACAAATGCCATAACTTGCAAAATTCCTTTAAATTCTAATGTACCTATTAGCACTAAATCATACAGGTATCCTGAAGTACACAAACATGAAGTCGAAACTCAAATAAAAGGTATGCTAGATCAAGGTATTATCGAAGAATCAACTTCGCCATGGAATTCGCCCCTTTGGGTTGTGCCAAAAAAGGCCGATGCTTCAGCAAAGAAGAAATGGCGAATTGTTATAGACTATCGACGACTAAATGATATTACTATAGGAGATTCATTTCCACTTCCGAATATAGTCGATATATTAGACCAATTGGGTCATTCAAAATATTTTTCAACAATAGATTTAACATCAGGATTTCACCAGATCAAAATGGATCCTGAGGATTCTCCAAAGACTGCTTTCTCAACTCCGTCTGGACATTATCAATATTCACGAATGCCATTTGGATTAAAAAATGCTCCCAGTATTTTTCAAAGGCTAATGAATACTGTCCTCTCAGGAATACAAAATTACAGATGTTTTGTCTATCTCGACGATATAGTCATTCATGCCGATACATTAGAAAATCATAATAAAAGATTAAAAGAAGTATTCGAAAAATTGTCTACATTCAACTTAAAAATACAACCAGATAAGTGCGAATTTTTTCGTCGCGAAGTAATGTATTTAGGACATTTAATAACTGAATTTGGTGTCAAACCGGACGAAAAAAAGGTATGTGCTGTTACAGATTTTCCTATACCCAGAACACAAAAAGATATTAAGAGCTTTTTGGGTCTCACTGGTTATTATAGACGCTTTATAAAAAATTTCAGTGCTTTAACACAACCTTTAACAAAACTGCTGAGGAAAAATGTTGAATTTAATTGGACAAGCATTCAACAACAGTCATTTGAGAACCTGAAATCAATACTTTGTTCAGAACCAATACTTCAGTATCCAGATTTTACCAAACCCTTTGTCTTAACAACGGATGCTAGTAATTATGCAATAGGGTCCATACTTTCTCAAGGTAAAGTACCAGATGATTTACCTATTGCTTATGCTAGTCGTACCTTGAACAAAGCGGAATCAAACTATAGCACAACAGAAAAAGAATTACTTGCAATTGTATGGAGTGTTAAACACTTTAGACCATATTTGTACGGAAATAAATTTTTTCATTTATACGGATCATAAACCACTCACATGGCTATTTAATGTAAAAGATCCCGGATCAAGACTCGTTAGGTGGAGATTAGCATTAGAAGAATATAGCTATGAAATTATTTATAAACCAGGTAAATTAAATCAAAATGCTGATTGTTTAAGTCGTCCTCCTTTAACCATATCTGAAACAAATATTTGCGAAGAAAACAAAAACCCGGCAACAATCACCTTACAAATAAACAAAATGAGTAAAGAAAATAATGACACTTATTCACAGTTCTTATCTAAATCCGAAACTATATTAATAACAAATGATAATATAAAAGAAACAAATGAAAAGATTACATCATTTTCACAAAATTTAGCATTGTTTGTTTCCGTAGATTTAAATTTTAATGAGATCGTTCAGAAACAAATAAATAAACAATTCAGTCATATAGAAAAATTGAAAGCCAAAAATCCAAGACTAAATGACATTATATATATTTCTGATCAAAATAAAAACTTTTATTACATATTTATAAAAAATAATTATTGGGACAATACCTCTTATGAAGATATATTTAATTCCCTAATAAAATTAAGAGACTGGTTTATTAAACGATAAAATATTAAAAATTTGCCTACCCAGAATAACTTTTAGCTACGATAAATTAAGTTGGGGAAAAATTAGATCTATGATTAGATTTATTTTTAGAAAAACTGATATATCTATTATCATTTATCATGATATACTAACAAATCCTGAACCTGAGGAAATAACTACAATATTACAAGAGAATCACACTAGTCCTACGGCTGGACACTCTGGTTTTCATCGGACATACAATCGTATAAAAAAACATTTCAAATGGAATAATATGAAAAATGATATTAAAAACTTTATAAAAACCTGTGAATCTTGTCAGAAAAATAAACTCGTTAGAAAAAAATTCGTAAAGCCCATGGAGATAACAACAACAAGCTCAAATCCATTAGAAAAAATATTTTTAGATATAGTAGGTCCTTTACCTTTAACCGAGTCAGGTAATAAGTTCATATTAACATTACAAGATGACTTAACAAAATTTTCTCAAGCTTACGCAATTCCGAATCATGAAACCAAGACTATCGCTGAAAATCTGGTTCGTGGATTTATTTGCAAGTTTGGAAAACCCGATATAATATTTACTGATCAAGGCCGAGATTTTACTTCCAAATTATTTTCTCAAATCGCCAAGCTTTTTAAAATCAGACATATAAATTGTACTGCTTATCATCCAGAATCAAATGCTGCATTAGAAAGGAGTCACGCTACTTTAGCAGACTACCTTAAACATTATATTAAAGCTGATCAATCCGATTGGGACGAATGGCTAGATTTTGCTATGTTTTCATATAATACAACTAATCATACTTCAACCAAATTCACACCATATGAACTAATATTGGATATACACCTAATCTACCTAGCAGTATAATACGACCAGTAGAACTCAAATATACATATGAAGATTATTTAGATAATTTAACACTTAAACTTAGAAAATCTCATGAGTTAGCAAAAACGAATCTATTAGAATCTAAAATAGTCAGTAAAAAATATTATGACCAAAAGATTAATGACACCGTTTTCTTAGAAGGACAATTAGTATATCTCCAAAATGAGCAAACAAAGAAGGGTCAAACCAAAAAACTTACACAAAATTATAATGGACCTTATAAAATTCTAGAGATAAATTCTCCTGTCAATTGTACAATTTTAGTAAATAAAAAACCAATAAAAGTTCACATGAATAGATTGAAACATGCTTTTGTTTCAGGTATGCAATAATATGGCTGACAAATAGTGAACAAATTCACAAGAAATATACCAATACTCCTATCAACAAATCACCTGGAATCTATTTACGAACACATAAAAAATGTTCAATTGGAACATATTAAGTCATATTCCTTTACAACCTTTTACAGACAAATTAAATTTTGTAGATCTCACCTATCAAAAAACATTAAGACTGTGTCAAAACAAACCAGTTCTTATTGAATTACGATTATGCGATACTTTCACTAAAACTCTTAGGACAAATCATACCTAGACTCTTTCAAGATGAACAAACTTTAAAAAACATAATTCTGCATGAACATTTTAGACCAAAACGCGCTCTATTTAATGCAATTGGATCTGTTTTTCAGGACCTTATTCGGTACCTTAGACAGTGATGATGCTGAAAATTTCAATAATGCTATTAACAAAGCTGAAAGTAACGAAAATCATCTTCTTGATTTACTAAAACAACAAATTCATGTAGTAAAAGCCACGATTGCAAATTTTAATAACTCTATTACAAATCTAGACCGAAACAAAGTGATTTTTGATAAAAATTTTGAATCAATTACCAATTACACAGATAAAAATGAATAATAAATATTTTAATTTAGATTTAAAACAAAAAATTGAAGAACATTTTACTTTACTAACTTTCTTTATAACAGAATTACAACAAGAATATTCTACTTTAATAAACGTTATTCTATTTGCAAGAAATAATAACCTTCATCCTTCTGTTATAACACCTGAGCAACTAATTCAAGAATTATCTAAAACGGTAACGCATTTACCTAGTACATCGACTTATCCATTTCCATTGACTATCGATTATGCTCATAAATATTTCGATATCATTTTACTTAAATATATATATTTTGATAACAAGATTTTAATTACGGTTAGTATACCTTTGGTTAGTAATACTCCTTATTCTCTTTTTAAACTAATATCTCTTCCTATA
This sequence comes from Diabrotica balteata, assembly GCA_918026665.1. Taxonomy (NCBI): domain Eukaryota; kingdom Metazoa; phylum Arthropoda; class Insecta; order Coleoptera; family Chrysomelidae; genus Diabrotica; species Diabrotica balteata. The sequence goes on along the minus strand of OU898276.1, from coordinate 64,728,966 downwards.
ATTCATCCAACATTAAAGAGACTTACCTTTATTCTTCCATCTGTCAAATATCTTGTTCTTTCAGAAAATAGAAACATTTATGTTACTATTGATACATTAGAAGACTGTTATTCATTAGATGAAGAAAAACTTATTTGCAAAAATCCTGATACTTTCCGATTTACACACACTAATCCAATTTGTGAAACTGAATTGTTAACTTCAATAACAAACATACCATCTAGTTGCGATACTCGTATAATTCAAACAGAATATGAAATTTGGCATAAATTAAACAAACCAAATTCTTGGATATATGTTTTACCCAAACCAACAGATTTAACTTTAAGCTGTCAGACTAGTACGCCAATATCTATTGTTCTTTCAAACACAGGTATTTTTTCTACTTCGAATAATTGCAAAACTTACACCGGATCAACTATTTTGATATCTGTCTCAAATCCAAAAGAAAGTAATTTTCAGTCTATCATTCCAGATTTATCCCTTCCAGAAGTCTGTTGTGATGATATTAAGATAAATAATGAATCCAAATTACACCTTGTTCCCTTACAATTAAATAATCTCGATCGAGATGCATTAAATTTAGCAAGCCATAAACTAGATAATTTAGAGAAAATGACCTCAGAAACAAATATTAATTTTTCAGACACAATAAAAAATAGTTCTTATTTCACTTATGCAATCTTATTTTTGATAAAATGTATGTTACTTTATATTTTATACAGGATAATTAAATATTTTTACCGACGATTTCGTAGAAATCCGTCACATAGTTGTCAACAAATTACAAATTGTTTAACACTAAATATATGTCAAAGTAAACGAAAACATGTACATGAGACAGATTTAAGTATAGATTGTAAACATAATAAAGACAATAATTATAGTGAATCCAAAAAGTGTGAAGAGACTAGTTTCACAGAGACTACACCGATAAGACGAAGTGAAAGACTATCGAGACTAAAAGAAACTATTTAAATGTGTTAAAATAAAATAATAATGTATACAAATGTTTTATACCATTTAAATGAAAATTCATTTTACAATTATTTTCATTCTTACAAAAGGAGGTGTAATGTACCTACCTACTCACATGTAAGATAATTAAAGTATCTATGTATTTCTATATAGTTTTTAGTCACCTGGTATATGTTTATTTACAATTATGAAAAGTTCTCATGTATAATCACTAATAATTATTTGCTGTTAGAAATCAGAATCAATACTCTTCATAAATATTTTACTATTTAGAATAAATAAGTTTCGCTAGTTTATTCGCCTAATACTTCGTATCTATGGAATAATAATAATTTATTTCTCTTATTTCTTTGTTCGATAAGCTATCCGTATTTGCTATTTTAATATTAATATTTGAGTCCAATCTCTTGTACTCAAATCCATCCAGAAACATCGTTAAATAATTGTAGATAACAGAACTTATAAATTCATAGTTTTAAGAAATAACAGGCAGTGTAATTTTCATCCTCTAATATAATAAATTTATACATGTCAATATATTCTGTTTAATTCCAAAACAAAGAGTTAGTCCGGAGAAGAAATAAACGCATAGTATTCCATAACAGTTCTTTGAGAGGTGAATTCTGATCAAGGACAAAGTTTTGAATCAGAATTATGGCAAAAATTAATGAAAATCTTAGGTATTAAGAAAACTCACACTACGCCTCTTCATCTTCAATCAGACGGAATGGTCAAAATATATAACAGAACTGTTTCTCAATACCTTTCAATGTTCTTCACTGGTAATAAAAAATATTGGGATACTTTAATTTCTATATTAAAAGATTGTCTTCCTGCGAAGAAGGACGTTCATCCCTGATGTACAATGAACATTTGACAGATAAATTGGAAAAAGTCTACGAATTTGTTTGACGAAGCCAAGGCCAGGCAAATCATGAAATAAAGATCCAGAAACTATAAAAGAAGCCAAGAACGACCATCAACTAAATGAACTGTGTCTACGTGAACAAGTAACGAGAAACTGGCTAAAAGCGGCCCAGTATAGAGAACATTGGAAGAGACTAATGGAGGCCTATACCCAATAATGGAAACGCTTGGTTGAATGATGATATTGATTGGATGAAAAGAAAATATAAAATAAAGCTTCCAATATTCTAACAAAAAGAGTGACGAATGTATACAGGCGACATTAACACTCTTCAACATCAGTAACTGAAACAATAACGGAATTAATACAGTGTTGTAACAAACAAGAAATGAAAATATAAGTAGCCTACTAATAAATATTGAATACTCCCGGTTACTGCTGTCAGATTTGAAATATGATAACAAAAGAAATGCGGTATATTTCGTTTTGTTTCCATTAAAATACTTGTGAAGGACCTATATCCAAATAGAAGATCCGCAGAAAGAATAATCGATTTCATCAAAATTCAACAGTTTAAAATTTTCCTCTGACAATTGTATATATCACTAGACGGGCATAACAAATTCTAAATGACGTTTTCAATTGCCTTCCATTGTTCTACCTCTTTTGCATTGTACTTTCAGTTCCCCGTTAACCACCATTTACTTTTTTCTAGAAATTCTTTATCCGTAAAAAACCGTAACGCGATATCCATACCAGAGACTGACTTACTTCTCGTTAAAATGGCATGCAGATTAAATTTGGTCTGGTTTATATTCCGGCCGAGTCTCGAGAATGTTTTAAAGTAGATTCAGGATGTCTCCGACATTGTTTAGAAAAGTTCAGAAATGATGAGCTACGGGTATATATTTGCGCTTACAGCCTGTTTTGTTTATGCAATCGATTCGGACTTGCGCAAATTTTATTTGAATTAGTATACGTTTATGGTAGCTGAATATCTCAAAAATGAATAAGTGCAACTGCTTCTAAATTAACTCGTAAAGTTCTAAGTTTCTAAATCAATTTTTTTGGAGTTTTTAGTAATTTTGAATAAAGCAAATGATATTAAATGCGTTTTTGAAATAAAACTTATTTACTTTTTTAAAGTTCACAACTCTAACAAATTATATTACTGTATTGAAAGGCAAGGATATTCATCAAATATATTCAAGTATTAAAACCGTAAAAAGTATTTAAAATATGAATAAAATAAAATAAAACAATACATAGTCCAGTTTCCGAGATTTGATCTATAAGAACAAGAACAAACTGAAATTTTGTTGAGAATGTCAATTTTGGGTCCCCAAAAAGATGCAAAAAGTTTGCTACGCCTACTCCTAGGCTTCCCCCTAAAACTACACTCGTAGAGTATTGGGTGGAACGAAAAACATCGATTTACCAAGAATCTGTACGCCGTAGAATAAAACATTTCGAACAAGAAATTTCATTATCAGTTTTGGCTAGACAATACTCTGTGGATCCTGGCTTGCTCTAAGATAAGTCGCCATTATGTTTGGTTTCTGGCAACGTGTTGCTATCCTCTGATCTCTAGCATCCCCAAGTCGGTCTTAACACCATTTAGGCTTGCCGCATACGTTGGGTTTCCTAATTAGGTTTTCTTATCAGGAATTCAGATTCGGAAAACTGAATGCTACATTCTATTACAAAATCCACAACAAGGCGTACACGTCTTTACTATTTCCGAACGGAAAATAACCCGGCATTGTGGCGAAAGGACGTGTTCTTACGAGTTTAGTGACGTCTCATTTAAAAAATGTATGAAGCCCAAAATTTAATGTCTGTGGAAAAATATCCTTATATTATGGGATATTAATCATGCAGACTACCATAACAGAGACATCAAAGACCTCGCGTGGGAGCAGATATGTAAACAAGTTTATAATGATTGGGAAACGTGCAACGGCAAATCAAACAAAAGTATTTTAATATTCATTTAATTAAAAAAGAAAAGAAGACAAACAAAACGTAGCTATTTTGATAATCCTTTCATTGTTGAATATTAATGTGGGATTAAAGTTATTATTGTGGATTGATAATTCTTGCACTGTATTGACATGACAGTTCTCCAGACTGTGTCATGAAGTACTCGGCAAAGGTATTTCTTATAGTTCTGTCTCGGATTGTATATTGTGGTCGAGAATTGAATGGCAAATCCTCAAAGTAATGTGTCAACGTGTCTTTGAAATCATACCCATTTCGTCTGCGTACAAAATTATATAACACACATGCAGTCTTCTTTACGAGTACAGCATAATCTGGAGGGATGGTCATATTAGTATGAAAAATTCTCATACTTGTTTGAAAGGAAACCAAAGCACATTCTACAATACGTCGAGATTAATTTAGTCGGTAATTAAAGATGCGTCTTTGAATGTTGAGGTTACATCTTCGATATGGTTTCAAAAAAATATTATTCAGTGAAAAGACCTCATCACCTAGAAACACAAATGGTAGAGGTTGTCAATTATTTCCTGGCAGAGGTTTTGGTTCTGGCAAATTAAGGTGATTTTCTTTTAACACGTTCGCGGACAAAGCGGCATATGCCGCTCTACTTTCTGGGACAAAGGACAATATCCCGTCTAATGTTGAGAATGGCCAAAACGCAAAGGGGCTTACCACGCACATTTTTGTACATGAAATACTATTCAAGCAACTTCTGTGTCCCAGCAAATAATATAAAATATTGTAAACTGTCCGTGTCCGTCAGTTTAGCTTTGAAATATTAGACGTGTGTTAGGCGGTGAGCACGTGGTACTATATCACTTTATTTTTGTTGTCTTTTGTTGGTGTTTTGTTTATTTCGACTAGATTTGTTGGAGAATAATAAAAGTAAGTAATTGTTTTATTACGATTGTATCATTTAGTAATCTGTATGCTGCTTATCAGTAGTAGAGACAGTAATAAAATGTTGAGGTTATATTTTCGGTAAATATACTATTTTTTGTTTTTACAGAAAATTGATTCTAGAGAAGAAGCAAGGCTTCTTGGACTTATGGAGACAGTGAGCACAGATGAATTTGAAAGTTTGGAACTATTCGATAAAGCATTTCCTTTGCAAACGGTGAATACTAGACGATTTTCTAAACAGTCTAAAAACAAGGGATGGTTGACTTCTAATTTAATAAATGAGGGAGATTTTATTAGAGACATTTTCAGATCTATAAAATATTTCAGAAAGTCATAAGCTCAGAATACGGTATAACATTCTAAAAAAAAATCATGAATACAAAGTTAAGTTAGCCAAGCAAACTTATTTTAATAATAAAATGATAAATGCACAGAATAGTACGGCTGAGGCTTGGCGCATCATAAATCGAAACACTGTCGGAGGTAAAAATCGAAATGTTGAGGTCAACTATTCATTCGTTATATCATCCGTACTATGTACTTATTTTCTATTATTTTAAGGATAGATAGTTTGACTAAAAAGAAAAACAACACTAATTGATGTGGCGATTCCCAACAACAATAATCTTCGTGTTACACAGAACAAAAAGATTGCCCAGTACAGGGATCTGGAAACTCAAATACGAAGATAATGGAGAATGGAAAGTACCCAGATAATACCTATTATTCTCTCCACTATTGGAGTCATTCCGAAGAACCTCCTAGAAAACATAAAAAAGCTAGGTCTAAATGAACATTTCAACAAAACCATGCAGAAAGCTGTACTACCCTCAACGTACAGATGTTTACGAAAATTTTTGGATGATACTCCAGCATACCAAGTCACCTAGGGCTCGATAATACGGAAAGAGTTTCACGATCCTATTAAACTAACACTAAAATGCTAATTGATTTAGTAATTAAATAGGCTCACTAACTCATACCGCTACGGCCCTGCCTTCTACAGTAACCTCCTAACTCAGTCCGTTCCTCTCTCATCATAGTAACTACTTTCACTCTTCTAACTTCATTTCTACCCAACCACTTTAACCTAATCTGTTTCAACACCGAACATCTTACCAAAAAATTTGTTACATCTTTCCTTTCCTTTGTTTCATATTGAAAAAAACCTTCTCTAATGTGAACAGCCATCGAATGTCCCCAAAATTTTGCATTTCCACTACATAATGAATATTTACTTCTTCTTTCCTTAGTTCTTTGTAGTATCCACAAAAATTTGATTCCCTATTCTGAGCTTGACACTATGTGATCCTATTCATTTAGAATAGGGTCTTATTTGGCCCTATTCTTAGCTTGACATTGTATCTCCTCCTTCTATTTTTCTATCATACTCTCAATCATACTTGGTCAGCTCTCCATTCCTATTCACACCTTACCTCAATATCACATTTTCTCCCATGCCCATCCACAAATTTTAAATTTGTTCTTGGACTCTTATGTATTAAGCGATTTCTTCCATCGTTCAGACTCAGGTGGGGGAGGGGTCGCAATATTTGTAAATGTAAGTTGTTCTTTTACTACTAAAAACTGTTCGCTTGCTAAGATTGATAAAATATTTGAGTATGCTTTGATTGATTTGGTATATCAAAATAACATAATAACTGTTGGCTGTTTTTACAGATCATCAAAGGATACACAAACGTTCATAAATAAAATGGACGAAATGTTATCAGAAATATTAAACAAAAATAATATTATTTTCATCTGTGGTGACTTCAATATAAATTTTGATTCAAAGGTACAAAATATAGATGCATTAAGATTAAAAAATATTTTTACCTCTTATGGTTTAAATCAATGTATTTTTGAATATACTAGAATACATAATGACTCTAAAACTGTGATTGATAATATTTTCTGTAATGTAAATATTAAGTTTTTATCTTGTTCTGTTGTTTATACCGATGTGAGTGATCACTTTTTACAGAAAGTTGAATACAACTTGAATGCTTCTTTTTTGGTGGATAATATTGTTTATAAACGTGATTTTAATAGCACTCTTAATATTAATTATTTTAATCAATTGCTCTCTAGGGAATCTTGGTGCTTTCTAAACTCAGATCTATCTTCGGATAACAAGTTTTGCATATTTTATGAAAAAATTTTGGAACTATTCGATAAAGCATTTCCTTTGCAAACGGTGAATACTAGACGATTTTCTAAACAGTCTAAAAACAAGGGATGGTTGACTTCTAATTTAATAAATGAGGGAGATTTTATTAGAGACATTTTCAGATCTATAAAATATTCAGAAAGTCATAAGCTCAGAATACGGTATAACATTCTAAAAAAAAAAAATCATGAATACAAAGTTAAGTTAGCCAAGCAAACTTATTTTAATAATAAAATGATAAATGCACAGAATAGTACGGCTGAGGCTTGGCGCATCATAAATCGAAACACTGTCGGAGGTAAAAATCGAAACTCTTCAAAATACCCAAGTAATTTTAAAAATAATTTGGGAATTTCTGTGGATGACCCTCATGACATAGCTGAATCTTTTAGTCAACATTTTTTCGAATTCCGTAAAAAATTTAATTAGTCAAACTTCACCTGACTATAATCCTAAGAATCTTTCTTCGCCTATACACTCCCTTTTCCTTTATCCTGTTAGTGATGAAGAAATAAAGAGTATAATTAAAGATATCTCAAAAAAATCCTCTGCTGGACTGGATGAGATCCCGTATTCTATGTTATTACATGTATCTCATAACATATATAAACAATTAACATTTCTAGTAAACCTTTCATTTCAGGAAGGGATTTTTCCTCAAATTCTAAATACTGCTCTAGTTGTGCCTATACATAAAAAAGGTGACAAATCAAAATTTGATAACTATCGAGGCCTATCACTTTTATCTGTGTTTTCAAAAATATATGAGAATGCATTTCATACACGTCTCCTCTCATATATTAAAAGGCACAACATTATAGAAAAATCTCAATTTGGTTTACGTGAAGGTATAAGTGTGTAAATCATCCAATACTGCTGGAAAAACTTTATCATAGTGGTGTTAGAGGAACTGCGTTAAAGTGGATCCAAACCTTTTTATCGAAAAGGTTTCAAAAAATTAAGGTTAATGTGAATGGAAATATAATATTTTCTTCAGAAGAAAGTGTCCTCTCCGAAGTTCCACAGGGAAGTATCATTGGCCCTCTTTTGTTTTTGATTTTCGTCAAGGATTTAAATCAACTGATAAACGATAGCTCAACATGTTTGGTTCGGAATCCATTAGATAATTTTTCTGATGCAATAAGCGTTCGAGGAGAAAAGTTGGTACAGCAATCAGGCTGTTACGTCACTCAATTTGCTGACGATACCACAGTTGCACTAAATTCCAATAATTTTTTCTCATGTAGTTCAAAAAGCAAACTGTCTTATAAAAAGTATGAGTCTTTACTGTTTAAATAATGCCCTAATCTTAAATGGATCAAAGACCAATATGGTAACCTTTTCACCTTCTACTATGAAGATGAGTCCATTAGTAAGGCTTGACAATGGGTCTGTGGTAAATAGCCACTCCACCAAGTTGTTAGGTGTTTATCTGGATTCTAATTTGTCTTGAAGTTCTCACGTTGATTATGTAGTGGGAAGATTGTCTGTACACTGTTATGTTCTATGGCAACTTAGGAATTTTGTCTCCCTAGAAATCTTGAAACTTTACTATTTTGCTCATGTACAGTCAATTTTGCAATATTGCTTAGTTTGTTGGGGAAATTGCTCGCGTATTAATGAGGTGCTTGTTCTTCAAAAAAAAAATTATTCGTACCATGACGTTAAGAAGGCGCTTGGATTCCTGTAGACCAATTTTTAAACAATTAAATATTTTAACTGTAATTTCGCTGTATATTTTCAGTTGTGTTGTATATGTAAAGTCACACAGATGTAATTTCATTTGCAGAAATGATGTTTCCTTAATGAGTGGCTACAATTTTCGTTACAGAAATGATTTGGTGACCCCTGCTCGTCACTTGACTGTTGTGGGCAAGGGTCCTTACCCAACATGCGTTAGTTTGTATAATAAATTACCTAATTATGTTAAAGAGTTAAATATTTATGTATTTAAGAGAACAGTTAAGAAATTACTTCTGGCAAACACTTTCTATTCGTTAGAGGAATACTTGCAGGCATCTTTTTAACAATTTGTATGTTTTTTATGTATATTTTATGTTTTATGATTGTGCTTATAGTTTTTACTTTTTTTTTTACTACCTATGTACCTATAGTTTTTTAGATTGTATTTTGACGCATTTCAATACTTGTAAAAGTCAGATGAAAGAAAGAATATTGATTGATTGATTGATTGAACTGTCAGCTTTTTAAATATGAAAAAGTATTTCGTATATAATTAATAACTTAAAAGTTATTTTAAATGTTTAAGCGTTAAAAATAACTGTAATTTTGCAAAAAGTATTTTGGTCATAAAAATGAATTTTTATGTAACATTAAAACAGTTGGATCATTCTGATTCTCAGATTACAGATATGTCATTTAATTTTTCAGTGACTCCTGACGAATTAATTTTATAATATGTCAATCTTGTTTTAATTAGAATTTAATTGCTAATGATGACAATTATGTCATCAATAAAATCTTTCTAACTTTTCCAATAAAATTACGATACCATCCATTAGCTAGATTGGAACATGTGCTCGACACCACTCTAATGATTTTGATGGCACGAGTGAGGTATAGCCTGGATGAATGGTGATAAAGATAGTGTATAAAATGGAAGTAAAATCTCCTTTAAACGGGATATTAAACATCAATTCGCGGTTGACAAGTCGCTGAAATGATGAAACTTCATCTCATCGATTTTTGTTGAAGTAATAGCTTTTTCTGAAGATGTTTTTTTGCTGATATCGGTGTTTTTCAAAAGTAGTTCGTAAACAGGGTGAATCTACCAGATACTGATAAATTATATATTGCATTTTTACTAAGCTAGGGAGATGAGAACTCAAACACTCTGGTCAAATTCTTTAGTAAAATTTATCGTAGCGAACGTATTGCAACTGATCGGTTAAAATATACATTTAGCACGGTACCTAAAGAGCATTCAGCATAGAAGTATTGTAATTATCGCTTAATTAGCTTAACATGCAACTTAATAAGCAACCTGCTAAAAATATCTTTACAAATTTTACCCTAAAATTTATTTAGAAAATGTGAGCCTCTTACGAGAGACATGTAGTTTGAGGATGCTCTTATAGCGTAGTAGGGATGAGTCAGTTTCAATATATGCCTGAATTAGTAGATTATTAAAAAGCTTTTGATCAAGTTCAAATGAAAAGCTTGTATATACTATTAAAGGGGTTCGCCTAGATGATCTTGATCTAATGATAATTATCAAGTTGTACATTTTGTATTGGCATCAGACAGTTCACATAAAAGTTGACAACTAACTACCCAAAAGTCAATATTAGAAGAGATCTGCGCCAGGGTTTCATACTGTCGCTTCTGGTCTTTAATATCTATAGTAATAAAGTCATAGAAAATACTTATATAATAATTATGGTTATTATTTTTCAGACATCCTACAAAAAAAATTATAAAAAACAAAAAACGGTTTCGGTCAACAATAAAATTATAAATATTACTAACAAAAAATCAGCTAGAGCTAACAAAAAAAAGTGACAAAATTATATAAAACCCGGCACGTAGGGCCCAAAATCTCAAGCATCAAGTTTCCAAACTATGTGTAGACTTGAACCCCAAGTCAGCATAAAGTCATACGAGGAAACAAGAATAAAGCGACTACCGCTAGCCTTAACTTTAATCAGATAGGGTTGTTAAAATGTTGAAATTCTACTACTCAAGACTTCCACATAAAGAGCATTTGGCTGATAGTTGTGCCTCTATCGCGTATCAGAGTGCTATAGGGGTGAAAGGGATGGTCTGGAACATTGGAGCGCGTTGGAGTGATTCCTGATTAACTCTGGTCAATACACTTCGCTCCAATGAATTGTTACGCCCCAAACGTAATTCTAAGGGGTGAACATGTCTCACAGGCTGGGTTTCATTAAATTGCTTGCTTGCATGCTGACGATACTGTTAATAAAATCCACAAGGAAAAATTCCTGTAGCTGGCTGTATACCACGTATAACAAAAAGAGGTTAATCTTTGTAAATGGGTATATTTATTTAAAAAACCCTTAAAAGGGCCACATCAATAAAACAAACGTTTTCGGACCACACAGTCCATCATCAGGTTTTTAAAATCGAAAAATGCTAGGTCACAATGCCTGAGCCACCAAAATACTAGGGTAAAAACCCTTTAAATTACATTTAGTTATGAAATGTACATTTTGTTGTAAAATAACTATGATGTTCAGTATTAAATTAGACTATAGGTAACACATGGCTCAATCTGGTTCCAGAGCCGGTGAGAGGGTACCTCTGCACTCGGAGAACACGTGAAGTTCCACGTTGTTCTCCGAGTGCAGAGGTACCCTCTCACCGGCTCTGGAACCAGATTGAGCCATGTGTTACCTATAGTCTAATTTAATACTGAACATCACAGTTATTTTACAACAAAATGTACAACATTTCATAACTAAATGTAATTTAAAGGGTTTTTACCCTAGTATTTTGGTGGCTCAGGAATTGTGACCTAGCATTTTTCGATTTTAAAAACCTGATTATGGACTGTGTGATCCGAAAACGTTTGTTTTATTGATGTGGCCCTTTTAAGGGTTTTTTAAATAAATATACCCATTTACAAAGATTAACCTCTTTTTGATACTGTTAATATTTCAGACACTGGACCCAGCTGGAGGGTTTTGTGTAGATAAGTGAGGTGGCGTTTAACTTGAGTTTTGAAGTAACAAAATATATGGTTTAAGATTCACAGAGCAAGGAATATCGTTAGTTCAGATTGATCCATTGCTTTAATTGTACCACATCTTTAATTACGTTTATGCGGTGTCTTGGTAGGCTTAAAAATATTAGCATGTAATTTCATGAAATGCTCATGTTCATATCTTTATCATTTCCGAAGTTTTTAAAATATTTGGCTTTTGTTGGTGTAGTTTCAAACCTATATTGGATACCATTACCATCATTATCGAAATAAAAATCGAAAATATGTATATTGGTATCACACCACTTATATACTAATAATTGCAAATCATGGTTTAATAATAATGTCATTCTCATCAGTGCTAGCATGTCTAGTAGAATGCTGATCACTGGAATTATCATTATCATCATCACTATAATAAGGTTTTAAAATATGATCGTCACTACTAAATGCCTCACAATCTAAGTACGCGTCATCAGATTCAAATGATTCTTGACTGACTTCATCTATCAGTTGTAAAAAAAGTGGTACACTAGAGGATACTGCAGACTAGCGAGACGCTTTATTTTATGATTTCTGTATTTTTTTAAATTTAAATAATATGTTTTACGTTGAATAAAATAATATTATTTATTTATTTATTGCTTATTTTATAGATTGTAGTAAAATTAAAAGAGTTTAAAATGTTGTGTAAGGGACTCCTCTCGTCGCAAAGTAGTGGTGACAATACACACCTCTGTCGCACTCCTCTGTCAATTTCAAACTCTTCTGATGTGTGTTTATTAATGCGTATTTGTTCCTGCTGTTTTTAATATAGATTTGTTATAATTCGAAAGTCAATTTTGCAATTGTTTTGCTTTGAGGACATCCATTAGCTCTTTGTGGCGGACTTTATCGAAAGCCTTGTAATCTATGAAACAGACGTACATATCTTCGTTCACATCCAATCATCTCTGGATTAATACGTTGACTGCAACGAGAGCTTCACGGGTACCTACGCCTCTACGGAATCCAAATTGGGTTTTCGGTGTGATCTCTAGCATTTTTTTTTTGAGACAAATAAATGTTGAGGTCAACTATTCATTCGTTATATCATCCGTACTATGTACTTATTTTCTATTATTTTAAGGATAGATAGTTTGACTAAAAAGAAAAACAACACTAATTGATGTGGCGATTCCCAACAACAATAATCTTCGTGTTACACAGAACAAAAAGATTGCCCAGTACAGGGATCTGGAAACTCAAATACGAAGATAATGGAGAATGGAAAGTACCCAGATAATACCTATTATTCTCTCCACTATTGGAGTCATTCCAAAGAACCTCCTAGAAAACATAAAAAAGCTAGGTCTAAATGAACATTTCAACAAAACCATGCAGAAAGCTGTACTACCCTCAACGTACAGATGTTTACGAAAATTTTTGGATGATACTCCAGCATACCAAGTCACCTAGGGCTCGATAATACGAAAAGAGTTTCACGATCATATTAAACTAACACCATGCTAATAGATTTAGTAATTAAATAGGCTCACTAACTCATACCGCTACGGCCCTGCCTTCTACAATAACCTGCTAACTCATTCCTTCCCTCTCTCATCATAGTAACTACTTTCACTCTTCTAACTTCATTTCTACCCAACCACTTTAACCTAATGAAATCGTAGGCTTCCACGGCCAGAGTCAGAATTATAGGTTATTCGTCTTCCGGGTTTGGACCGTGTCATTTGTGAGTGACCCAAAAGTGGGTTCATCTCGACGTTTCGCTACAATTATATGTAGCTTCTTCAGGAGAAACAAAGAAAAAGAAAAAAGAAAACAAAAGAACAGGAAGATGGGTAGTTAGCAACGGTAACTCAGTTACTCAACGCAACCAGAGGCGAATACTAACTACCAAGATGGGCATTTGGTCACAGTAACTCAACTACTCAACGCAGCCAGAGGTGAAAACCAAATGCCAGGACAGGGATTCACGTCCAACAGCTCAGAACACTAACGCGTCGAGAGGCGGGGAGTGAATCCCCGAATTCACTCCCCGCCTCTCGACGCGTTAGTGTTCTGAGCTGTTGGACGTGAATCCCTGTCCTGGCATTTGGTTTTCACCTCTGGCTGCGTTGAGTAGTTGAGTTACTGTGACCAAATGCCCATCTTGGTAGTTAGTATTCGCCTCTGGTTGCGTTGAGTAACTGAGTTACCGTTGCTAACTACCCATCTTCCTGTTCTTTTGTTTTCTTTTTTCTTTTTCTTTGTTTCTCCTGAAGAAGCTACATATAATTGTAGCGAAACGTCGAGATGAACCCACTTTTGGGTCACTCACAAATGACACGGTCCAAACCCGGAAGACGAATAACCTATAACACTTTAACCTAATCTGTTTCAACACCGAACATCTTACCAAAAAATTTGTTACATCTTTCCTTTCCTTTGTTTCACATTGAAAAAAAACCTTCTCTAATGTGAACAACCATCGAATGTCCCCAAAATTTTGCATTTCCACTACATAATGCATATTTACTTCTTCTTTCCTTAGTTCTTTGTAGTATCCACAAAAATTTAATTCCCTATTCTGAGCTTGACACTATGTGGCCCTATTCATTTGGAATAGGGTCTTATTTGGCCCTATTCTCAGCTTGACATTGTATCTCCTCCTTCTATTTTTCTATCATACTCTCAATCATACTTGGTCAGCTCTCCATTCCTATTCACACCTTACCTCAATATCACATTTTTCTCCCATGCCCATCCAATCTTTTCCACCAGTCACACCTTTTTCTCTTTTTTCTTTTGAAAGAAATTTTGGCAACATATTAGTTGATTATCCTAGAATTTTATCAATATATTTTTAATGTACATTCACTGTATATAGGCTGACTCTAGCAATACCTGTGTCCAAATCTAACAAAGTTAAAAAAATACCTTGGACAAGAAAACATCTTTTTATATTAAATCTTCTGATTATTTCCACCTCATCGTACACAAAAAATTAATATACCTGATACCCGTAAGACCTATCTTTTAGCCATGTATGGCGCCTTACTTAATTTTAGAAATCCTAATATACCAGATAAATATAGACCATCAAATATTCAATTAGCTGTAACATATCAGTATAACATGTATCTCTTGTCTATTTCAAAAAATAAAAAGATGTCGATTGGTAAAATTCTGCCAACGGTAGATGCTGCATTCACAGTATTGGTAGAGTCAGACTGTGGGGAAGGAGGAAATGCCCGTCTTTGAGTGATACCGTACTAGGAGCGATGAGGGTCTTGCACGCGTCACCTAAAACAAGACAGGGAACCTCCTTGCTGATATTTTGTGGATAAATAAAGGTAGTGCTTTGGAAGTGATGCCGGCCTTACAGCGGCCATTCCGTTTCTGGATCGCTGGATGACAGAGGAGGGTCTGGTTTATCAGGTGGGCGTTCGGTGTAGAATTGGCGATGAGAGGGCATTTTAAAGTACCTCGGGAACTATTACCGGGAGTACGAAGAACGAATCCTGCACTAAGGTTAGTCAGGCGGCGTCCTGGACTGAGATGTCTGAAGATTCCAGACCCCCCCCCCACACAAAAAAAAAGGTGCATTCACACATTTGAGAAGAGTGTATTTCCAAGTTTATAGTTGGTTGTACGGAGGAATTTTAAATGTAACAGACTGAGGATGGAGGCTCAAAGAAAATTCCTCTCATCCAATGAAGATGAGATAGCCTCCTGATCTGCTAAGTGTTATGAGTTCAATTTTTTGCAGTTGCAAAAAAATCTGCGGCAGCTCATGTGTATGTAGAAAAAATGGCTTAGTTTCCCATATGGCATATAAAAATTGTGCTGGTTAAAATTGCAGACATATGTCAAAAAATTATGTGATACAGAAGATGATGAGGAAGAAATAAATTTGAGTGATACGATTATTTGTTTTTACTTAATAAAGAGAATTTTTTTATTTATATTCAAGAAACTTTTATTTGATACCGCACCTTAAAACAACAAAACTCCAATAGAAGAGGTCTACACTGAGCACCAGGTAGCTCAAGGACCATCGCCGTCATAATATTCGTGTTCACGTGTTCAGCAACTTTGAAAATCTCAAAGTAGTTACTTTCGACTGATTTCGAATTAAAATAACATAAAACTCTAGGAGACAAGATCCACCCTGGGCACCAGGTAGCTCGAGGAAAATTGTTGTTATCATATTCATGTTCAACGAGATCGAAAACCCTGAGTAATGACCCTCGACTAATTTATAGTATGTAATTAATATACTAGAGAAGATGAGGTTCACCTTGGGTATTAGGAAGCTCTAGGACTATCGTCGTTATCATTATTCATGTTAAACGACTTGAAAAACATTCCGAGTTTAAAAAAATTGAACTCATTCCTGTTGATATTTTCCGAGTTACAAATTTTTATTTTCTATTCAGTTTAAAAATGCATTTTTGTTATGTACAAAATGCAATTATCATTTTACCACCATGAATTTTGTTCACAAAGTTTCCTGATACTTACCTGAATCGAATTCAAAAGTTACATAGCGATTCATCTTACTGCGGAAAATTTAGTAGCGGTAGGTTTAGTGCCTCGTTTCCTCGTCTATTAGTGTTTTTACATATTAATATTCACAATATTTTTAATGTGTTATTTATTTAATCGTTTTTCCTCATTCTTAAATAAATTTTTGGTTCTTATCTTCCAAGTTTAATTCTTTTTAATTTTATTTTCACAGCAACCAACGAATTGTGGTCTGAGTTAATATCTTGTCTAGGATAAGTTTTAACTAAGGTTATAGCGTTTTTATATCTGCTTTTTATAAAATCTATCTGTTTTGTGATCAGCGGAGTTTTCTGTATTATGTATATGAAGGAGACGTTCATGTATATAGGCTTCTCTTAGTAAGCTAAAAGCAAATATTGGCAATTATATGTTCTTTTTTTGGGAGAATTCTATGAGCCTTTCTCCTCTTTCGTTTGTACTTTCTAATCCGAACTGTCCTACTATACTTTCAACTATACCTCCAATTTTTGCATTAAAATCTCCGAAAATGTATGTATTGTCTCTAAACTTTGTTAACTTATATATCGACTCTCATCACTCAGCATCAACTTCAGGACATTTTTTACGATACAATCAGCTTTTGTTTGTATATAAGCCTCTAGCTATCGCTAGCAGCTTATATATAGGTAAAGATACATGTACGACAGGAAGCGCCGCTTTGAATGTATTACAGAGTTAGTTGTTTGGATGCGATATAGCGTCTTGTTCCTGTGTGTGTGTGTGCATTCCATCTTGTCCGCGAATGTAGTAAACATTTTGTATTACGGCATGAAGGCGCGGGATTTAACTAAATCCATATTATAAAAACTGTAAGAATTTTGATATGGAGTTACCATAGTATGCATAGAATATAGTGGATTACGTAGTACGCGAAACAAGATATTTTTCTTGGTATAAATAAAGATCTTGAAGTATTATTAACTATAAAAAACTTTAACTTTAGCCTATGGTCACATCTTACGAAATGATAATAGAAACTATCAAATCTGACAATAAAAGTAAATATCGAAAAAATGATAGTCGATTGAGTCGATTACTAAGCTGAAGAATCTTTGGCAATGGTATGGAAATAGTAGAATTATTTAACAAAAAATGTCTATATTAATTTAATACTTCACTAACAATGGATACCATTCGATGATTAAGAATAAAAAAAATGTGAATATAACAGCAATTTTGAAAATAGCGTTTTACTATTATTAAGTCAAAATATTTTAAAGTAAATTTTATCAAACATTAGAGGTAGAAAATAAATCGTCAATAACAAACCATGCAGAAATCGTAGAAAAAATAGCGAAAACATTCAAGTTAACATCCACAAATTCTTAACATACAAAGAACAAAAAGAAACTATCCCTATTAACGTAGTAAACAATAATGAACCTATAAATGCACTTGTCACAATTAGAGAATTAAGAGAGATGGTAGATTCTTTAAAGAACATATTTCCTGATACCGATGACATCCCAGATTCTTTTTTGAAACACCTACCTGACGAAGCAGTAGAAATATTAAAAATATATAATCGTATATGGACCAAACATGAATTTCCCAATTTATGGAAAGCAGCCATAACTATTCCCATCTTAAAATCTAATAGGCCACAAAACAAAGCAGATTCTTATCGTCCAGTGTTTCTAACTTGTGTAATGAGTAAGCTTTTAAAAAAATTATAAATAAACGTTTATTGTAGTGTCTGGAAGAAAATAACCAACTTATTAATGAAAAATCTGGATTTCGTTCTTTGAGATCGATTACCGACAATTTAGTAGATATAGAATCACATATTAATAACGCATTCTACAACACCCAAAAATATATTGCTATTTATTTTGATTTACACAAAGCATGGTACACCCCAAGGCTCAGTAATCAGCCCGCGGCTTTTCCTTATAGCTATTAATGATATAATCAAATCAATGAACAAACCCATTCAAGCAAGACTGTACGCGGATGATCTTATAATATTCTTAAATGGAGAGTATGTCCAAATTACTAAAGATCAACTCGATAAATTTAAAGCATGGTCTAAAAAGAGTGGTTTTTAATTTGCTTCATCTAAAACTCGCTGCATCATATTCTCAAAGACACCAAAACAGATAAAAGAAATACCTACTTTAAAACTTGGGGGGTCAGAAACTTGAATATTTACATACAATTAAATATCTAGGTCTAATATTTGATCAAGCTCTAATCTGGAAGAACCACATCAAATATATATCAGCTATATGTCAAAAAAGACTAAACCTCTCGAAATGTCTTTCTGATACGAACTGGGGAGTGGACGGTAGAACTCTACTCATATTATATAAAAATCTGATCCGCTTCAAGATCGATTATGGATGCCACGCTTTGTACGCTAACTACCATTAAATTTAAGAAGACAGGAATTAATGCTCTCATAAGCATCGAAGCGGTGCTCTTTACAATATCACGAAACCATTCTCTGCTCGAATGTCCAGCACGCAAAAACCCACATTCCCTTTTACGAAAGATGCAGATGAATCATAAATGAATTAAACCTTAAAGTCCCCGAAATCTAACCTCTCATTGGCTAATATCTTCTTCTCACAAAATTTGGATCTATTGTCAGAAAATAAGAAAGAAAGCAATCGTCATTTAATTAATTCTAAATATCAAACCTTCATTTCTCAATTTTCTTCCTTCAAACAGTTCTTCTTCTTCTTCAAGTTCCCTGTCAGGTTCGAACGTTGGCTATTAAGCCAACGTTCGCTTAATAGCAATAGTAATTATTGGCAATTTTGATCTTGTTTGCGGCGCTTCTGCTGGCGTGGCTTTTGGAGCCACGAGTGTCTTCTCCTGCCTGGCCCTCGCTTACTGTCTATTTTTCGCTGGACAATCAATTGTAGCAGACGGTACTTATCGTGTCTCAATATGTGGCCTAGATATCCAAGCTTTCTTTGTTTAATTGTATACACGAGTTCTTTCTCCTTTCCGATTCTTTGGAGTACCTCTATATTGGTGACATGTTCGGTCCAGGATATACGAAGAATGCGTCGGTACATGCGTTCAAACAGTTATTCACAGATGTATTTAAAACAGAACGTTGTGTAGTATCTGCCTTTGTAACATAGGATAAAATAAAGAAATATAAACTAGAAGATACCAATACTATTTTAACAGAACTTTTTGCAGTATATAAAGTTACAAAATGTCCTGAAACTAACTTGTTAATAAATACTGACTCACTAGGTTCTCTAGAAATCATCTCAAAAATCTATTCTTCCCATCCTGTGGCCAAACTAATTAGACAAGAATTGCATAACCTAAATCATAGAAATATTGCTTTCCTGTGGGTGCCATCTCATATTGGAATCACGGGAAACGATCTGGCGGATAAATATGCACGAGAAGCCTTAGAGGACACAACTATTGAGTTCTAACCAAAAACTCCAGCAACAGATCTCAAATATTTCCACAGTAAAATAATTAATATAGGGAATAGCAGATAACAAAAAAAAACAAGCAAAATTATTTAAGATAAAACCAATATTTCAATTATGGTCTGATAGTTCCACCAATCGTTTTTCTCAGGTTATCATCACACGACTGCGGCTTGGTTATAGTCGCCTTACACATGGACATCTGATGACAAGGGATCCCAACCGGAGTGTTATGTTTACGAGACCCCGCTAACAGTAAAAGACCTTCTAGTGGAGTGTCCGTTACATAGTGCGGAAAGATGTATATTCGAAATCCTGGAGAATTTGAGAGAACTATTTTTAAATTGCAGTGCCAAAGTGATTATCCAATATCTAAAAGCAATAAACTATTTATACAAAATTTAATTGTTACGCTATTCAATTATTGTTAATACTTTTTCTTTTTTTCGCTACTAGCCTTACAGGCTAATGCGAGTTTTGCGAAAAAATCATCAAAATGCAACTGCTATATGAGGGCTAGCTTTATTTTACTTTATTGTCGATTTTTTTCTCAATCTAAAAATTTTTGTGTGAAGTATGTAGTTTTCTGTATCACTCTTTCTGTTTATTTTTGGCATTTATTATGTTTTAGCTTCATTTTGTTTATATTCCATATTTTAATATACAATATTTCATATGTTTTTAGCCAAATAAAATTCCAGATCTTATCGACTTCTTTGTAGTTAGAAATATTTCTACAAATTACATAGAGATAGAAGAGTCATTGGATATGACCTCGGACCATTCTCCAATTATTCTCACACTCAGTGACACTGTTATCAAAAAAGAAAGCCCCCCTAGACTTGTTAACAAAAATACTGATTGGAAAAGTTTCCAGATAGACCTTGAAGAGAAGATTAACCTCTCAGTGCCATTAAGAACCATTGATCAACTAGAAGCAGAAGTAGAATTACTCAATAAAAATATACAACAAGCTGCTTGGAACAACAGCACGAACAGTGTCGAAAGAATAAAAGGAAATAACTACCCGAAAGAAATCAGAGAAATGATAACCGAAAAAAGAAAACTAAGACGCAAGTGGCATCAGTCTAGAGCACCAGTTGATAAAACTAGATTAAATAATGCCACACAAAAATTAAAAAGAGAAATACAAAAAATTAAAAACGAATCGGTTAACATTTACCTAAGTGAACTATCAAATGATAGCGCTACTGATTACTCTTTGTGGAAGGCTACTAAACGATTAAAAAGGCCAATCTTACAGTATCCACCAATTAGAAATACTAATGGTAGCTGGGCAAGAAGCAATATACAAAAGGCCAACAGATTTGCTGACCACCTAGAAAATACTTTTCAACCAAATGAAGAACAAGAAAGAATAAACTGGGAGCTCCCTGATCAAGACGAAATGGAGATTAGCCTTGTAACTCCAAAAGAAGTATATTTGGAAATAAAAGAAAATATAAATCCAAAGAAAGCTCCTGGATTTGATCTAATTACTGGGGAAGTGTTAAAGCAACTTCCAAGGAAAGCTATTATAAAATTAACACATCTTATAAACGCTTCCTTTAGGTTGAGGTACGTACCAAAGATATGGAAGGTGGCAGAAATTATAATGACACTAAAACCAGGAAAACCTCCACAAGAAGCTTCTTCATATAGGCCTATTTCACTGTTACCTGTCATGTCTAAATTATACGAAAAATTACTCTTGAAGAGACTAAAACCGATTATAGAAGAAAAAAATTTAATTCCTAATTATCAGTTTGGGTTTAGAGCAAGCCACTCAACGATAGATCAGGTGCATAGGATAACAGATATCATAGAAAAAGCTCTAGAAGAAGGAAAAGTTTGTTCCGCAATTTTCCTAGATATAGCGCAGGCTTTTGACAAGGTGTGGCATGATGGACTATATCATAAAATGAGATGCTACTTACCAAAACAATAGTCTGAACTACTAGAATCATATATATCCGACAGATACTTTCGAGTTAAATATGAGGAAGCATATTCAGAATTAAGAGAAGTTAAAGCTGGAGTTCCACAAGGAAGTGTCCTGGGGCCAGTGCTATACCTGCTCTATACCAGCGATATTCCATCATTAGAACCTAACACAATTGCGACATTTGCAGACGAGACATGCATACTAGCAGTCGGACAAAACCACGAGGATGCAGCTACCATGTTACAGAACTCTGTTGAACAAATTAACATTTGGACCAGCCGATGGCGTATCAAATTGAATGAAACAAAATCTGTTCATGTCAATTTTACTAACAAGAGAGAACAACATATCCCAGTACATATAAATAGAAACCAAATACCTTATGCAAATACGGCAAAATATTTGGGTATGACGTTAGATTTCAAGCTACGTTGGAAAGCACATGTTAAGAAAAAAAAGAAGGAATTAGAAATTAAGTTCAGAAAAATGTACTGGTTGATGGGAAAAAAATCCACTCTGTCTATTTACAACAAATTGCTATTATATAAGCAAGTCCTTAAACCGATATGGACATACGGAATACAGCTATGGGGCTGTACAAAAGAAAGCAACATCCAACATATACAACGATATCAGAATAAAGTATTAAGGAACATCGTTAACGCTCCATGGTACTTTAGAAACTGTGATCTTCATCGAGACCTCCAGATGGATACAGTTATCCAGACAATAAGTAAGTTTGCCAAGAGTCATGAACAGAGGCTCTCCAACCACGTGAACGTCGAGGCCATCAAACTCCTAGACAACGCCAACCAGATAAGAAGACTAAAGAGAACGAAGCCGTTTGATTTAGTGCTATAAGTGAGTGAAAGTGAAAAAGCAGAGTAAAGTGCGGCTAAAGTGTACACGTTAGCTAGTAGTACTATAATGTATTAGAGCCTAAGGAATATTGCTGAATATAACCTTAGATAAGTTTCTTGTAATATTTATATATAGAACTAACTTGCTGATTGATCATAGTGAATGATCAGATAGCAATAGTCATAAGATTCCTGTTGGAGTTTTATTAAACAAAAAAAAAATATGTTTTTAGCCTTCTTATCGCGTGGCCCAGGTATTAGAGTTTACTTGTTTGTATAATAGTGGTTAGTTTTGTTTTATTTCTACAATCTCCAATACCTTTTTATTTGTAATTGTACCAATTTATGGTATTTTTAATATTCTGTATAACCAGACTTCGAAAGCCTTGATCCTTTTTAAATTACATTTTTTTAATTTCCATGTCTCAGCTCTATTTAATAATATTAAAAATATAGTATCGGATGCTGATGAATACCGTATTGAAATCTCTATAACATCCAATCTTCTTATTCCAAATTAAGATTTTTGCATGTTACTAATTACGAGACTGTATTCGTATAGATAATATCTAATTATAATTCTGAAGAGAAAAAACTAAATGCTCAGTGTACTACGTAATTAGCGTAATGAGGTATGTCGTAATAAGGCAATTAATAGTAGAATTTATAGAAAATGTGTGTCTTTTAGGGGTGGTACGCAGTTCGGATTTCGCAAATTAATATTATACAACTATTTGCAAATAAAAATGACCCATTTATAAAAAATACACAAATTTTTTTAAATAAATTATCAAATATGATCTGTCAAATAAACGTCAAAGTTTTAAATACACATTTTAAATTTCCTCACGGATTTTAAAGATTTAAACAGTATTAAACAGATAAATTAATCCACCGACGAGTTAAAAATACGAAGAAATTCCCACTCAGGTAGCCTACGAGTAAACATTACCGTGCCTTATCGGTAATAATCGATTTCTACCAGTTTACGAACCAGTAACAATTATGTGAAAATTCGAATTATTTTGTGTGTTATGGAAACAGCAATTATCATTGAACTATAATATTATTATATTCAACTGACCGAAAACTGCAGATACAGGTAACTGTTATATCACTATTTTTTACCCACAGTGTCCTACTAGGACGTCTGTTCCAATATTAAAAATTAAGTGAAGTGTTTTTGGTATCCAGGAACACTCACAATAATGAACCCAAATCCAAAACTCATAACTCCACAAGTCCACCCCACAAAATCATATGTCGCTGCTACTTTATCCAAACCTCCACCTCCTACTTTCCCACGGAAGGAGCAAGCCATTTTAATACACGCTATTCCAAATACTGTTTTATTTGACTATGTTAAAGCTATAGGAGACATTGTAATCCCAAAAAATATTACCTTTGCATCACGTATCCCAAATAACCGCATCTGTATTTATCTTTCCTCGCCTACAGTTGTTGATAACCTTCTAAAAACACATCAAAATATCTCTATCAACTCTACAGTAGTTCCCATCAGAAGACTTATCACCCCAGCTAAACGCCTTCTTATATCTAACGTATCTCCTTCAATTCCACATTCCATAATTGAGAAAGCCCTTAAAGATATTGGATTACAGCTGGTCTCTCCTGTGTCATTTGTGAAATGTGGTGCACTCGGAGAAGGTTATGCACACATAATGAGCTTCCGAAGAGTAACGTATATTATCCCCGATAAGGAGAACTTTTCACTAGATAGTAACTTCGTTATTACATACGAAAACACTCCTTATAGAATATTTATTTCTACGGATAAATTGCATTGTTTTTTATGTAAAGAGGTCGGACATACCGCTGACTCATGTACCAATAATACAACTACTTTTTCTCAAACTGAACTACCCCATCTAGAGCCCTCTTCATCTGAAACTACTGATATAATTTCTGACGTAAGCACTCCTGATCAATTAGACCTAACTACCCCAAACTGCACAGAAACCCCTACTGACATAGATACTGAAACTATACTCCCATCAATTCCACCCACAAAAAGACAAAAAAGAGCTATATCAACAGACAGCAATTCTGATATTCCTTCTCTTTTATCTTCAGCAAGTACACCCGAACCACCGTCTAACCAAATGTTTCCTCCGTTATCCACAAAAACAAACACTGTCTCCAAACCTCACAAGAAAAAAACAAAAACTACAAAATCAGAGGAACATATTCTAACAGCTAGTTCACTACAATCCGTAGCGGCCATTTATGAAAATAATCCATCTGGTCTAACTTTGACCGAGACTCAGTTTATTGCTTTCCTAGAAAATACACATGGTAATCCTAGTCCACTTAATGAAGCTTTTGTGTTTACTTCAAATATTGAAGGACTCTTACACGACATAACAGTTCTCCATTCAGAAACTAAGGAAAGATCCCTTAAAAATCGACTTACCAGACTTCAAAAGAAAATCAAAAGACAGCTAAACTCAGATGACTCTGATAATATCAGCGTCTCATCTGAACTTCTAACCGATAATGAAACCAATACCCTCCTCTCCCAACAGCCAGAACAACCATCTCAGTTGACCCTTTCCCCTTCAACTCAAGCTTCACCTTCAATTTAATCCAATGGAATTGCGATGGGTTCTTTCCCCGTATTGAAAGAATCCAACAACTAGTGACAGAAAAACAACCTGATATCATATGTCTACAAGAAACAAACTCAAAAATATCTAAGCTTCCCACATTAAAAAAGTTCGAAGGATACCATTATATCAGAACTAATTGTAACAGAGCCAGTGGTGGGACATCTATTTTTTATTTCCAGTGAAATATATTCATCCCATCTCCTCATCACCACGGAACTCGAGGCTATAGCCGTAACTACTTGGTGTCCAAATAAACTTACGATTTGCAGTGTATACATTCCTCCTAACTACCCTCTTCAAGAAATCGAAATTCTAAATCTTATCTATCAGCTCCCCGCTCCATATATTCTAGTAGGTGACTTCAATGCTCATAACTTTATGTGGGGGTCAAACCACACTAATAGCAAAGGTAAAACTATAGAAAACGTTATCAATTGCACAGGCTCCTGTCTACTAAATACAGGCTCTAATACGCATTTGAACTTTTCCTCTGGCACATTTTCGGCTATAGATCTTAGTTTTAGCGACCCAAAAACATATACTTCACTATCTTGGAAAACTTCAGATGATCTTTATGACAGCAACCACTTTCCAATATTTGTATCATCTGATAGCTCCAACCATGAACAAACTATAACCAGAAACTTCTGGCGACTAAAAAATGCCGACTGGAATGACTATACTTCACAAACAGATAACACCTTACCTTTTCTATCCCTATCCGACAATATTAACAATAATCTATTATTAATCACCGATTCCATACTTAAAGCTGCAAATTTGCACATAGGCAAAAATAATATTTCACATAAAAGAAAGGCAGTACCTTGGTGGAATACATCTTGCCAAACCGCAACAGAACAACAAAAATTAGCTCTTAAAAATTACCGTAAAAACAAAAATCTGGAGAATCTCATTGAACTAAAGAAAACCAGAGCCAAAGCCCGATTTATTATAAAACAAAGTAAAAAATCATCTTGGAGAGAATATGTATCTTCCATTAATTCAAGAACCAATCCGGTGGATCTTTGGAAAAAGATTAGACAAATCCAAGGAAACAACACCAACCTCAAAATCTCTAGCATTGCTGTAAATAGCACTACAATCACTGACAATCAAGAAATCGGCGAAACCTTAGCAAAGCACTTCGACAATAAATTTAAAAGTAAAATAGATACCTCCTTACGAAATCCATTACCTAACGCCCCACCTTGTTCCTCACCCAATACAATAATGGACATCACACATCTTAATTCTCCCTTTCTTTTTGAAGAACTAGTATCAGTTATTCAAACCTATAAAAACAATGCCGCTGGTCCTGACGACATTCCTTACATATTTATCAAAAAGCTCTCCAATTGTAGCCTACTCAAATACTTGAGATGTATAATTTAATCTGGTCATCTAACCAATTTCCCAAACAATGGCAAACCTCTATCGTAATACCCATTAAAAAGCCTAACCTAGATCGTTCCTTGGCCAACTCTTATAGGCCTATATCACTAACTTGTACGATGTGCAAAATATTTGAAAAAATGATTAATAAAAGACTTCTATGGTTCATTGAAAAACATAAGATATTCGCTAGTGAACAGTCAGGATTTCGTCGAAACCGTTCAACCCAAGACAACCTTGTAATCCTCCAAACTCATATATCAGAAGCCTTAAACAAAAAACAAGAAGTCGTAGCTGCCATATTTGATATTGAAGGTGCTTTTGATACTATAAGTAGGCAATGTTTAATAAACAAACTTATCCTTCTTAATATTAATGGTAATATATTTAACTTCATACAAAATTTTCTATCTTCTAGATCGTTCAGAGTCTCTGTCAACGGTATTTTATCTTCTACTTATACTCAAACTGATGGCGTACCTCAGGGATCGGTACTAAGTCCTACACTTTTTAATCTAGCAATAAGTGATTTATGCTCTCATCTCATTTCCCCTATTAAACAAATCATGTATGCTGATGATCTAGTAATTTACTGTCATGGACAAAACTCTTTTACCACCTCGAAGCTTATTCAAGCTGCTGTTGTCACACTTTTAAAAAAAACTAGTGACATGGGGTTATCTTTATCCTATGTAAAATCTAAAATTATAAACTTTAGTAGACGTCCCCCTTCTCCATCTCCACTTATTTTGATTAACAATGTCCCTATTCCTGTTGTTAAACAATGCAAAATTCTCGGATTAACGTTTGACGCACGACTAACTTGGAAGCAACATATATTTGCAATAAAAGGAGAAACGTGCAAAAGACTAAACATAATAAAAACTTTATCACATCATTATTGGGGATCTGACGAAAACTCACTTCTTAAAATATACAGATCACTAATACGTTCCAAGCTAGATTATGGTTGTCACATATATATATCCGCCTCCAAAACATATATTAACCTTCTAAACTCAATTCACAACACAGCCCTTCGTCTTTGTATTGGCGCTTTTCGATCTAGTCCTATAGATAATCTTTATTGCGAAGCTAACGAACCTCCTCTTTATATAAGACGAAAACAACTGCTACTCTCTTATGCAGCATCGGTATCAGCTAACCCCTCTAATCCAGTGCATCCCTTATTTGTAATGTCCACATACAATTTACACAATACCAATTCCTTACCACCAATAAAACCTATTCCACTAATTTTAGCACAGACACTTAATGATATCTCTCTTACACATACCCTTCCTCTTTATCCCCCTATATCTCCTCCTTGGATCATCTCCACGCCCAAATTTAACACCTCGCTCACCAACTTCGATAAAAATAAACATCCGAAAGAGATCATTATAAATGCATTTAAAGACATTATATGTACAAATAGTTACGACCTAATATTATACACGGATGCCTCAAAAAATGACACAGGAGTAGGCTGCTCTGTCACAACCTCTCATTCATTAATTAAATCATCACTTATACCATCCGTTAGCAGCGTTCATACTGGCGAATTATTTAGTATATTGCAAGCTTTCAACCACATATCTCCACTTAATAAGCAGGTTGCCATATGCACAGACTCTTTAGCATCAATCCATTCTATCAAAAATATATTTACCGATCATCCAATCGTCCAAAAGATCCTAGACTCTTACCAAATTATCTTGTCCCAAAACATAACAGTTACCATAATTTGGCTGCCATCTCATATTGGTATAGAAGGCAATGAAACTGCAGATCACTATGCTAAACTTGCTACAGCATCACCTGAAATCACCGATAAAATTCAAATTTGTAAGGACCTAAAATTATATACTAAAAGAAGAACCAGACTCCTTTGGCAGCAGCATTGGAACTATAACCGTTCGATCTTACACGAAATACAACCGTCAATAACCAGTCAGCCTACATTTGACTATTCAGCCCTGTCAAGACGAGATCTCATTGTGATAAGACGACTTCGGATAGGACATTCAAAACTCACTCACGGCTACCTAATGTCCTCTAGCATCCGTCCCTCCTGTCAAAGCTGCCAATCATATTTGACAATCAAACATATTCTCACTGAATGCCATCAACATTCGGCCAGAAGATTACAATACAAACTCAAAAGTGAAGTACGAGATATCCTAAGCGACCCTGACCAAATAAAAGCTGTGCTACAATTCCTTAGAGATGAACACTTATATCAAAAAATATAATTAGATTTTAATTTAGACATTGTGTAACATATTATTATCATTCCGTATTATTGTAACATATTCTTAATGTAACATTTATTGTTTGTATAATGAAAACTCATGTTATAGTACCTGTGTAAGTGGCCATAGCAGCCGAGCACGTTAAAGTCGAAATAAAAAAAAAAAAAAAAAAAAAAAAAATTATCAAATATTGAATTTATTCAAATAATATTTTAGTAAGGTATAACATAAATAGTTTATTTACAAATGGGCCATTAGATAAGACTTTGAATATAATATCAACATAAAATTCGAGAGTGGTGATACATCGGCAACTAGAACAAGACTAAACACATCAGCTATATTGGAGTTGCTATAGAGCTTGCAGTAGCAATAGAGCTCTAGTTTATCTTTATTACTAGCCGATATATTTATGGCAGATTTTGAAAGAAATATTATTTCTAAACAAAATTTAAAATCCACAGTATGGTGGAGATATGTAGATGATGAATGTATTCTCAATATGGCCTCATGGATCAGAGTTGTTGGACACATTCCTAAATGATTTAAACGATAAAGAAGAGACAATAACATTTACCATGGAAAAAGAAAATAATAACACACTATCTTTTCTGGATTTTTAATATCTAAGAACGATACAGTGAGTAAATTTAAATACCTGGGATCGTGGCTTTTTGAAGACTGGGCATCGGACAGGGAAGTAAAATGTCGCATTGAGCAAGCTCGACAAGCTTTCGTAAAATTCAAGAAGGTACTGACTTGTTCAGAGTTCGATCTTCAACTGAGACTAAGGTTTACTAAGTGCTACGTATGGTCAGTGCTGCTATATGGCGTATAGGACTGGACACTCAAAACGAGGGATATAAACAGATTAGGAAGCTTTCGAAATGTGGCTTTATCGCCGTATCCTAAAAATACCATGGACAGCGAAAATCACAAATATAGATGTCCTTAAAAGAATAAACCAAGAACGCCAACTTTTCGAAAACATCAAGAAAAGGAAAACGGCGTATCTAGGTCACATCATGCGAAATGAAAAATACCAGTTCCTCCAACTTATAATCGAGGGTAAAATTGAAGGCAAGAGAGGAATGGAACGCAAGAAAATGTCCTGGCTCCGAAACATAAGGCAATGGACAGGGATTAACGACATACAATCTCTGATACATATTGCAAGAAATAGAGAATTAATGGAAAATGTGATCGCTAACATCCATTAGTGGATTTGCATCTGAAGAAGAAGAAGAAGAAAAACGATACTGGATATGAGACTCAGGTGTACAAAACCCAACATACACCAAGAGATATCTAAATTACAAAGCAAAGCACACTATCAATATTAAAAAGGGAATCATTAAATCCTTGTACAATAGAGCCAAAATTACTTGTTCTAACAATAATTCTTAGAGGAAAAAAAATTATCATCTGTTTTATTAAAAAATGATTATCCTTTATAGTTTGTAAATAAGGAATTTTCAACAATCGACCAAATAGAACAGAACAACTTACGAGATCCTACAGCATACACAAGGAATAATACGAAAAAGGTTATCGATAAAGATATACATAGAAGGATTATCAGAAAAACTTAAAAAGATAGGAAATAAATTCAACATTTCATTAACGTTCAAAACAACAAACACATTGAAATCTATTTTATCTACAACTAAACTTAATGAAGAAGAAAGAACAAATAATTGTATTAATAAAATGCCTTGTGAATGGGATCAGTTTTATTGAGGTAAAACATCATGGCCATTAAATGTTAGAATAAGTGAACATCAATCTTATATTAAAAATAGAGAATTTTAATTCCCTATTTTAATGGGTTTAATGGAACGATTTAAGTGTAGTCCTAAAATAAGCAGATGATAAAAATGTAAAAAATCAAAGAAGCGGCTCTAGCATTTATGCTAAATGATAATAATTGTGCCGCAAATTCATCAGCAGAATACAGTAGATATGATTCTTCTTCTTCAAGTTCCACTCCTATCGGAGATTGGAAATCATTCTGGCACTTATAATTTTATTGGTTACTCGCCTGAATAGTTCAATTGAACTGCATCCAAACCACTCACGGAGATTGCGTAGCCACGAGAATTTACGTCTTCCTACGCTTCTTCTACCTTTGATTTTACCCTGCATTATATTCCTTAGTAGTTCGTACGTTTCACCTCTCATGATGTGCCCCAAGTATTCCAATTTCCTGATCTTTATGGAATTTAAAACTTCGCATTGTTTTCCTAGTTGTTCGAGAACTTGTTCGTTTGTTTTGCGATCCATCTATGATATTTTCAAAATGCGTCGGTAACACCACATTTCGAATGCTTCTAGGTCTTTAATGTTGGATTTTTTAAGTGTCCAAGCTTCAACTCCATACAAAAGGGTAGAGAAAATATAACATCGAAGCATTCTTATCCGGAGTGATATATTGATATCGCGATTACAAAAAAGTTTTCTCATTCTATTAAAAGTTGACCGCGCAATTTCAATGCGGCATCTTATTTCTTTTGTCTGATCAATATCTTCTGTGATCCATGCTCCAAGGTAATTGTACGAAGATATTTGTTCAATTTCTGTATTATCTAGTACTAGCTTAACTTTGATGTTTTGTGCTTTTGTAAATACCATGAACTTGGTTTTCTTCAAATTGATTTTTAGTCCATAATCGTTGCAATATATATTTAGTTGTTCAGCAAGGTGTTGCAGTTCTTCTAGTGTTCCTTCCAAAAGGACGGTGTCGTCAGCATATCTTATGTTATTAAGTGGCTCACCGTTTATTATAAGGCCCTCACTGATCTCGGCAAGCGCTAATTCTGAGATGGCTTCACTGTATAAATTGAATAACAAGGGTGATAAAATACACCCTTGGCGGACCCCACGGCGAATCTGGATATCCTTGGTCAGTTCGTTTTCAACTTTCACTTTTGCTGTTTGATTCCAATAGAGGTTACAGATGATTCTAATGTCTCTACTGTCTATGTTTTTATTTAATAAAATTTCTTTAAGTCGATTATGCTGCACTCTGTCAAATGCCTTCTCAAAATCAATGAAACAGGCATATACTTCCTGATTAATATCTAAGTATCTCTGCGAAAGAACACTTACTGCAAACAGTGCATCTCGTGTTCCCAGTCCTTTCCTAAATCCCATTTGTGTATTACTTATGCCTTCATCTAATTTCTTATGTATTCTATTGTGAATTACTTTTAAAAACAATTTCAAGACATGACTCATTAAGGCTATGGTGCGATGTTCATTGCACTCCTTTGCATTGGCTTTTTTGGGAAGCAGTATGAATGTTGATTGGAGCCATTCTTTAGGTATTATACCTGTTCTATATATGGTATTAAATAGATCCAAAAGAAGATCAATAGATTCATTATTCACAATTTTAAGTAATTCGATAGGAACTTCATCAGGCCCGGGAGATTTACCATCTTTAGTTTGTTTCATTGCATATTCAATTTCTTCTCGTATAATGTCACTCCCAGTATCATCCTTAAATTCTTTTGGTGCTTCTGTTCTCTCTTTGTCTTCAAATAGTTGTGCTATATATTGTGTCCATCTCTGCATTTTTTGGTTTATATCTGTTATAAGTGCACCCCTTTCATCTCTTAGTTGCCTAGTTTGAAGTGTTTTTCTCATTCCTGTTAATTCTAATTCTTTTATGCATGTTAAAAAAGTCATATTTTTTCTCAATTTCTTCTAGTTCTTGGCACTGCTCATGTAACATTCTCTCCTTAGCTTCTTTTATTCTCTTTTTTATTAATCGATCAGTTTCATTATATTTAATTGGGTTTTTTGTTTTGAATGATTTTCTTTCATTCATTAATAGTAGTATTTCTTCAGTCATCCAATCTTTATGTTTTCTATTCTTTGGTTTTAAGTTTTCATTTGCTGTTTTAATTATTGCTGCTTTTATATTTTCATAGATATGATTGCCTATATTAAAAGAGGAAGTTA
Source organism: Diabrotica balteata (assembly GCA_918026665.1). NCBI lineage: Eukaryota > Metazoa > Arthropoda > Insecta > Coleoptera > Chrysomelidae > Diabrotica > Diabrotica balteata. The sequence continues at coordinate 64,696,347 of OU898276.1, read as the reverse complement.
ATAAAAGGAAAATGCCACTATAAGTAAGTCAGTAATATATCAAGGATACATCATTATTTATAACATACATATAAAATCGGAATTTGGAGTTTATTGACAATAAACTAAATGTAAGACAAAATACTTACCATTTCGGGATAGAATTATCCCGAAATTTCTTGTTTTTTTTTCTTATAATTTACTATTGAATTACTAACAGGAGAATTTTACTGTCATCATGGCATGTGGTTATTTTTAAAGACGAATCACATGCTGTGATTTTTTCTGACGGATATTCTCAAGTTAAAGTTGATTTCATGTAATCGAATGAACTATCTTACAATAAAGTCGTCCCAGAAACGCAACTCAGCAATATTGGCAATATCATTTTAAAGCCTTCAACTTCATCCAGCTGCATTCATTTCAAAGGTCTGATTTCAAGCTTAACCTGAATGTAGGAAAACCAAAGTATATTTTGGTCTCAAAAACAAAATACATCAGGTATACATTGAAAGTTAATTTCTAACAAATATAACGGGTTTAATTCGACAAATATTGAAGCTTAAAACTTAATGAAAACAAGTAATATGCAAGAGGTTTGTGCAAGAATCGAACAGGCTAGGGGAATCATTTATCAAAATAAAAATTAGTATTGTATAGTCGCAATCTTAGCATGAGGCTACGAACTCGAGTGCTGCTCTACTATATATTCAGCATTTTGTAATATGGTGTGGAAGCTTGGACTCTTACTAGCGCTATGTGTAAAAAACTGGTAGCTTTTAAGATGTGGTGCTACCGAAGGATTCTCAGAAATGCATAAGGAAAAACACTTTCTAAGATTCAGAAATAACAAATACGAACTACTATAATTAATAATAGAAGAAAAAAGAGCTTCAGGTCGTAGACGTACTTCCTGGCTAAGTAACCTTATAAAAATGGGATGAAATCAACTCAACCGCTCTGTTCAGAAAATCTTTGTGACAAAATGTAGATTGCGCTGATAATTGCCAAAGTTAAAGAGCAAGAATTGTAATTGGTATAATATCTAAAATAAAACGCTAAACACCACTGTTCTGAAACAACTAAAAATACTTGTTACTGTGTAGAAATGTCCATCAAAGACTTTACATTTACCAGAAAAGAAATTACATTTCTCGAGTTTGTAGAATTCCATTTTATTTTTTTCTTTATTCTAAATGTCGGTTGGTTTTCTACACACAGCTCCAGTTTAGCCTCTGGCATTTAAAGGTCGTTTTATTTTTGAACGAAATAACTAATATAAAAATATGAAGGAAAACCTATCCACCTTGTAAGTTCAGAATCACTCTATTAGGATTTTCTCGAAGCTATAAGCGGGACTAATCAAACAGAATAAAACCGCCAAGTCATTGTGAATATCCGAGAAAGGGATATAAAGCCTCTATAGAAATTTGGATGCCTTCTCATATTGATAACAAGCAGTAGAGATTCAGAATCCAGATTCATATTCAAAAAGGTATATTTGTATTGTTTTCATTACAGGTCATATAAAGGAAAAAGTAATAAGAATATTCATTTTATTTTAAACAAATAATAACTCAAATTAATAAAAAATACGCAAAAAACGAACGAACGCATTAAAATTAGTTGATCAAATTCAAACGGAACTAATTTCCAAATAGATTTGACCGTTAATTGATGGAAATTCATTTTATCTAACAATAAAACCTTTAAAACTTTTAATTTCAACACTTCCTCAAAATTTATTGTAAATTATTATTCCTACAGCTGTTTTAGCAGAGTGTCTTTCTTAAGTGATATATTTTTCCATCGTTGTGTAATACAAAGGAGGCTGCGACGCTGTCACCACTGAAATACTTTATAGACCCTAAAAGGATGCAAACCCTGCGAGCGACTGCAAGGCTTACTGGCCCCACTGGTTCGAATTGACTGGTTCGTCTTCGTGGATTTACGAGAAGATAAGGGATTTTCGGGATAGGGGTAAGGACTCCTAGGTCTCAGGTCCTGTAAAGAGCTGAGGTTATGGGCTTACTTTTGAAGCCGGAGATATGCATAAGCAGACTCTTGTACTCTCCTAGTCTCTGTCTGAATCGGACGAAAGGAACATTAAAAGCCAATTTAGAGTCTACAATATATTGAATTTACACTGTAGTTTACAAATACAATCGTTACTAAGTCATTCGGCGCGCCGGGAGACGAGAAGCAAGAGAGTGAAGAACTGACAGTATACTATTATAATTACTCAGGTTAGTATATAGAAATCTGTTATCTTATGTGTAATTAGACTTTCAACAACGACACGTCTTCGGTCCTCTGGAGTTCGGTCAGTTGAGGGGACTCCTCCGTTGTTACGAACTTACGAGTTACCACCGCTAACCTGACTACACGAGATACTATGTCGCGTGTTAAGCACTCCCCGGAGACATACCGACTGCCTATTACTGATCACGTACTGGACGCTATCGCGTCCGACCCGGAGTCGGCGATCACTGCCTGAGCGGGCAGTCACGGTGCCCAGCTATCACTGACTGACTCGCTATTACTGACTGCCTATTACTGAATTCCTCGCTCTTCTGTTCTTCTTGTTTTTATTGAGCTCGTATTTTCAATGCCGGTTATAGTGTCAAGGTCGTGTTTTCGCTGAGTTGTAGTCCTAGGCGTTATTTGGGTCACGAATATTGTTATTTTTACAACAATAGTTTCTGTTTGACGTGCTTTTTCTACGTTTAAACATTTATCAAACAATGCACTAACTAGGTCAATTTCTTTGTGTAATTTAAATGTATACTTTACCGTATTAATTCTCCCTTATTAAATTTGGAATATATAATAATTATCTCGAATAATTATTATCTTTTCTATGCTACTTAGCCCTTTATTCCTACTCCCCACTCACTTGCTACGCTCACATTACAGTTGGCTTGTTCTTTTTGTTGGTTGTATTTTCTTTTTGCTTGCTGTCTTGCTGTCCTGTTTTAGGTGTGACACCTCTTCAGGACGTGGTTTGTTTTGTTAGGAGTTAGGGTGTCGGCATTGCGTCGCTGGGTTTTGTCTCACTGGTGTACTCGGGACAAGATCTATGCGAAATTTTAAAGATCAACTTCTAAACTTCTTCTTCTTCTTCTTCTTCTTCTTCTTCTTCTTCGGCCTTAAGTAATCCAACTTTAGATCGGACTTGCTTAGTGTCCACGTCTGTGAACATACTTGAGTATAGGGAGGATACACTGATCGTAAATTCTGGTTTTCAAATACTGTTCTATTTTATTGCTTTTCAAGATCCAACTCAGTTTTCCAAATCCTGCTCATGCTAACCTTATTCTTCTGGTAATTTCGGCAGTTTGAATTACTTTGTTTATTTTCATTATCTGTTCCAGGTAGATATATTCGCTTACTGTTTCTAAATTTATGTTGTTCAACGTTTTTTCTGTAATGTTTGGTGTATTTGTCATTATTTTTGTTTTTTCCAAGTTCATCTTAAGACTTACTTTTTCCGAAGCTTGAAATAGTTGCGTCATCATAGTCTGTAGTTCTTCGAAACTTGTAGCGAATATTAAAATGTCATCAGAGTAACTTAAATGACTCAGTTTTCTTCCATTAACATTTACTCCCTTATCTGCCCAGTTAATGTCTTTAAACATGTCCCAGTAAATGTCTTTTTCTAAACTTAGGACTGACAAAATAAAATATTTTTCAGTTACGAAAATAGTAGACATTTTGATTTGTGGGTTCGTCAATGAACACTAATTATTGATTTTAAAATAAAATCATCGTCATTAAATATTTTTGTGAAATGTTATCAAAAATGTGATGTCTTTGTTTATAACATTTAAAAATAATTAAGAGAAATTTCTGCGGTTGACCTAAATACAAATTTACAAACAATTTTATATTTCCGGTAATGGCTAAGTACTTAATAAGTACTTAATTTTCGTAGCACATTTAAATGGGGCGGGATCATTGTCACAATATTTAAATAACAGAATTAGTCATTCTCAAGCAGTATATTTTGTAGTTCTTTCAGCCAGAGTTTGTTGAAAAAAAGTGTTGTGATATATTTAGTATTTATCAAAGAAAAATATGTGTCGGCCATATGAAAGTGATGTGCGTTTATCTGACGAAAATGAACCTTTGGATAATTTAGAAGATGAAGATGGAAGTGCGGGGCCAAGTACTCAGCAAAGGAAGAATTTGTATGTAGCTGAGCAAAATATGGTGTTAGACGTATTTGATGGACTTTCTAAAATAATTACCAGATATGAAGCTGTTAGGCAAACGGTTTTATCAAAAAATTCTTGTGCAACAGTGTACCATTTAATAAAGACAGGTTCAAAAAGTAGAACAACAAGAAAGGATTTGGAAAGCTCTAAAAAACCTCACCTCTTGGAACCTATTAGTGAGACAATATATATTATATGCAGCTAAAGTTATGCCTAACCTAAATAATATCATAGCAAAATTAAAAGAAAAATATATTGTTCATGATTGTTCCACAAAGACGTTGGAAAGATTTTTGACCAAAAATGGTTTTAAATATAAAACTGTCAATAAGAGACAAACCGTAATGGAAAGTAGCCGCTTAATAAAATGGAAGAATGAATATATCGTAAAAAGTTTACAATACCGCAGTATCGTAAAATTTATTATCTGGACAAGTCTTGGTTAGATTCTCACGAAACAATAGATAAAGCCTGGACAAACGGTACAAGAAAATGCCAAATAGATGTACCCCATTCGAGAAGTAAGCGAATTTGCATATTATACATTGCGGAGGTCAACATGGATGGGTGAACGGTGCGTTATTATTGAGTTCCAAAAGTATTTAAGACAGTTCTCTAGACTACCATCAAGACATCGAAGGGACGCTTTTTGAATCGTTGTTTGAGAATACATTACTCCCAAATTTAAAAGAAAATATAGTGATTGTTCTGGAAAATTCATCATATCAGTCCAGATGCATTAAAAAATTCCATCCAAACAAAGTAAAATGGATAAAATTCAAGAATTATTAATAGCCGAAGACCTATATTTTGAGGATCATTACACAAAAGATCAACTAATTCAGGTTCTTCAAATAAAAGTCGTAACTAAAGAATATATTGTAGATAAATTAGCCACTAACAATGGACGTAGGGTTTTAAGATTACCTCCATATTACTGTGTGTTGAATCTTATATAATTGCTATGGGTTCGATTAAAAAACCATGCCCGGAGGAACAACACATCTCCAAAAGATGCCCAAAGTGTTGTCGAACTAATAAAAATAGAGTTCAAAAATATCAGGGCTTAAAACTGGCAAAATGCAATAGAACATGTAAAGAAGATTGAAAAAGATTACATGAAAAATGTCCCAGCCTTAAAGCAAATTATTATTAATTTGGCTGAGAATGATGAAGAGAACGATAATGACGATGAGTTGGAATAACTGTTGAATGTAGAGTGAATAACTCTAATTGAAAGATCCCAAATGAATTTGAATTTCCGAAGTGGCTGGTATACCATTGAATTTATAATAGTAAAAAAACCAATGGGTATCTCTTTGTGACATCGCATGTGACATCATCATTTTGGCTTTACAACCCTGTGTGGGTCCTAGCCTCCCCAAGAAGTCTTTTCCAGTCGTCCCTATCCATAGCCTTCCTCCGCCAAGCACGTATTTCCATATTTCTCATATCTTGGTCTATGTTATCTAGGAATCTTGTTCTGGGTCTTCCTCTTCTTCTTTGACTAATAGGTCTATCAAGGAGCGTTTTTCTAGATGGGTCGGTTTGCTCCATCCGCATTACATGGCCTACCCACCTCAGACGTCCTATCTTAATGTGTTTTACGATATCTTCTTCCTGGTATATTCTATAGAGTTCGAAGTTGTATCATTTTCTCCAGACACCATTTTCATTTACCGCTCCATAGATTCGCCTCAATATTTTTCTTTCGAAACATCCTAACATGTTTTCATTGCTTTTTGTTAAAGTCCAGGTTTCTGAACCATATGTTAGGACTGGGCGTATTATTGTTTTGTAGAGTTTTACTTTTGTATTTCTTGATATAGCTGTAGATTTAAAAAGGAGATTAAGCCCAAAATAGCATCTATTAGCCGTAAGGCATGTGACATGTAAGTCAATAAAAACTATTTTGGAAGTTATACTTCTTTAGGTGCGCTTGGGAAAAATTAATGTGTGAAGTTCGCGCATATTCACAGCATGAAGTTAGTTGCTACATCTAAATCTTTTAAGTAAGGTATTAATGCAAATAAATGGTGAAAAAAATATATATTGGTGTTTTTGTTAATTCGATTATATTAGGACGGTGATAGATATTTACTGATGATTTGTATATTGTATATATTTTTGTGTGTAAAAATTGACCTGGTTCAGTAGTTTTCATCTACTTTATAATTACGTAGAAATTTTTAACGGAGAAATACATTTATCCGTTACTTTAGGAATAAAGTTACAGTATCTGGGACGTATCTAAATAAGAAAGTTACAGTATCTGGGACACGTAATGAGGGGACAGCGATATGAACTGCTAAGGTTGATAATACAGGGAAAGATAAATGGAGGAAGGAGTATAGGAAGAAGGAGAGTGTCATGGTTGAACAATTTAAGGGACTGGTTTAAATGCAGTTCTATAGAACTCTTAAGAGCAGCAGTAGATAAAGTAAATATAGTGATGATGATATCCAACCTCCGTTTGGGAGACGGCACTTAAAGAAGAAGTTACTTTAGGACCTCACTGTATAATATATTAATATTAAGTGTTCATTGAGAAACTTAACACGGTTAATAAAAAAACTTGTAAATCCACCAAAAGAAAATTTTTATTTTCGTAACTGAAAAAAATGTTTTATATTGCCAGTTTTAATTTTGAAAAAAGGTGAAGGTACATTTTTTTAAATACCATAATATAAGGTAGTTTACTTAAAAATAATCAGTATTTCGATCAAATGGTAAAAACATTTAAGTACACAAAAAAAAACATTTAAGCACAGTAAGTACACAAATTAATAATTCGAAATTCAACACTTTCTCCGATAATTTGGGTTTATCCTTTTTCTGTAGCATAATTGTGTTTGCTTCCTTCCATGGTGATGGAAAGTACCAGTCTGAGAGTGGAATTGACAATATTAGTCAGGTCGAGTGTGATGTTCGGCGGAAGGTGCTTCAAGCAGTTCCTGGCAATGTTGTCAGGTCCTGGTGGATTTCAACTGCTGAATTGGCAGAAATATTTGAATGTTGATCCACAGGTGACATAATAGGATATTCATGAGGTTCCTGTGGATCGTAGGGGGTGGCGAGTCGTCTTTCTAGTTCTCCGTCGATTCTTACATGGAAGTCGTGGTCAAATCTGTAGTCGGTGGTAATAAGCGTTTTTTGCAAATATATTTTGAAAAAGTCGGCCTACTGTTAATTAGAATTGATAATTTGATTGTTCACCACTAGTTGAGAGAGGTTGTTGGTTTTATGTTTCGTTAGGATTTTAAATTTGGACCAGAAAGCACCGCCGTTACGATAATTAAGACTAGAGGTGGCTGTTCGCCATTGGTTGGCTTGTATATTATTAACCAGTAGTTTGATTACGGCAGACAGACGATTATATTGTGTTTTAACAAGAGGATTGCAGGTGCATGAAAACTGACGGAGGAGTCGTCTCTTTTGTTTTATTTCATCAATTATATGGGGAGGAAGTGGTGGTTTTGCAGGGTTAATGACCCTATTAAGGACTGATATCTCAATTACCTCATTTGTCAGTTCGTTAAGAACCGTGATACTATGATTTATAGCATCAAGATAATTTAAATTACCTAACTGTGGAATATTAGCCGACAGATGATCTTTGAAGTGGTTTCAGTCGGCGTGTTTGTAGTTTCTTATATATGAGGGGGATTGGGGGGTAAAGGATTTAGCACCAGTTCTTTGGTGTTTGTATGAGGAGGATTGAGGGGTAAAGGATTTAGCACCAGTTCTTTTACTTAACTGGGAATGTGATCCCATTATGCACTCGTCACCTAATGTATCGATCAAATTGTAAGTACATACGACATTATCGATGGACGAGATGCCCATGGGACCCAAAAATGTAGGCTCACGGTAATTGATACGATGTAAGTAAAGATCAAGGAGCACGTCTGCAATAAGGATGCCTGCACGATTTATTGTTGGTATGTGTTTACACTTTATAGCTTTTAAATGAATAAGAAGAGAAGGGGAGAACTGTTAATTTCCAGAGATTAATAATAAAGGCTTTAAACTGTCTTTATTAGAATCTAAGAAAATTAACAAATTACACAAAGGGAGAAGAGAGAACCAAGCATTAAAATACAAATATTAAAGAACACGTTCAGGCATTGTTTGATTCATAAATACCTACATGTTTTTTCACCAAAACCTAATCATGACTATTGCTCCAGAAATTCAACCTTTGATGTTTATATACCGATTCTGCCCACTAAGTTATTACAGAAATCTAAAACATCTTTCCTAAAGTTCCGTAAAATGACAAAAGCAAAGAAATTACAGTAATTTTATGTACAGGTAACTAAAGTATTTTTATATATTTAGGTATCCAATGCAGCAACTTTAATTTATTAGTTCGTAATATTTTCCTATGCAATTTGCAATTTATTTAAATTTTGCAATAGATTGTTTATTTTATTTTATTATCTTTTATTTTGTGATATTTTGTGATATATACGATTTATGTAATTTCAGTAAATTTTAATTGTTACTGTTTTTATCTGACTTTTTGTAAACTTTGTCCATAAAATTGTATAATTTTAAATACTAAATCAGTCTCGTCCCAACCTTTGCTGGAGACGGTCGCATAAATTTGTTTCTCTAGTACAAAAATATCTATTATTATAGTAACCAGTTCTTATTGTAAACTATATCGTTAATTACTAATATTAATTATCAGTGTTCTAAAAACGCAAACAAAATAAAACAAGTGGTATTTCCAAACGCCAAATACCGGCAAATAAAAGTCATAGGCGTATCATAAATAATTGATCGTGATGTATAAAATATTTAATCGTGATACAGGATGGACATAGACAATCCCTTCTTAAATTCAAACAAAGTGAGCAGATCTCCGCCGAGATGTCCAACTTCAGAAAAACACATTGCTAATCTGCAAATAACTACCATGCAACAACCATCGAGCAACAGAACCTTGTCTAGCGAACAACAAAGCAATGTAAATTGCTCAACCAATATACTACTCCAAGAGACAGAGTCAACTGAGAACCAACATGAACAACCAGGTAACTCTTTTCTTTCTAATCATGCTTCTTCTTCTTCTTCTTATCTACCGTCACAAATATACATCTCTACTCCACAAGATAGCCAAGAAAACCAAGAACATGAATGGAAAACTGTTCAAGCCCACAAACGAGCAAGAAATGACAGCCCTGGAGGTGATAAACAACTAAAACAAACAATAATGAGCGATTACTGGCTCAAAGCACCCACACCAACGTCTAATAGATTTGCTAGCTTAGATGAAGTACCTGATGAGACCAACCAAACCAGAACTGATGCAGTTAAAGAAAGTATTCAACCCCCACCCATATTTGTTTCAGATGTAGGTGATATACAACCTCTTCGACAATTGTTAGAAACAATATCCCCTCTGGGATATTCCATCAAATGTCTCTACAACGACCAAGTAAAGATCCAGCCCTCAACTTCTGAATATTACCGAATCATAACCAAAGCACTCAATGAGAAAAAAACACATTATTACACCTACCAAAAAAAGGAAGAAAGAACATTCCGAGTTGTGCTTCGTAATATGCATCAGACAGCAGATAAAGACGCTTTAGTACATGAGCTGGGATTAATGGGACACGAAGTAACCAACATAGCTAATATATATAAGAATGGATCAAAAATAGCGCTTCCGCTCTTTTATATAGAATTAAAAACTAAGCCAAATAATAAAGACATATATGATGTGAGAGCACTCCAGAACATGATTGTGTCCTTCGAACCACCATATCCCAAACGTCAGGTTCCCAATGTACCAAATGTCAACGCTACGGTCACACACAAAAATTCTGCCATATGCCTCCAAGATGCGTAAAGTGTGCAAGTAATCATCTTACTTTACACTGTCCACGAAAAGAACGCAGCAATAACGTAAAATGTGTACTTTGTAACCTAAACCATCCGGCCAACTATAAGGGCTGCAGCGTATACAAACAAATACAAAAAGAAAAATTCCCCCAACTCAGAAAGAATCAAGAGACCCATAGAACAGACACCTATGAAACTAATAGTCAAAGAGTAACCCCTGGTGTTTCTTACGCTCAAAAAACTTCAGGAAATAGTCAAGCGGATGAAATCACAAATCAACAAACTAATGTCGGCTCAAACCATTCAACGAAAATTGCCAACCTTGAAAACCTGATGACAAAACTAGTAGAGAGAATGGACACCATGCTTAATCTTCTTATGACTATGATTTCCAAAATGCACTAATGCAACACAGACTTAAAATAGCCGTCTGGAATTCAAATGGCCTAACGAACCACATCCAAGAAATAAAAATTTTCCTCGACGAGAAGAAAATTGATGTTATGCTTGTATCAGAAGCTCATCTAACAGACAAAAACTATATAAAAATTCCAAAATACATTGTCTACTACACAAAACATCCAAATGACAAGGCACACGGTGGCACAGCTATCATTATCAAATCTAATATAAAACACCATGAGTTAAATAAGTTCAGTGAAAAGTACCTGCAATCAACTAGCATTGTCATCGAAGACTGGTTAGGCAACCTTACCTTATCTGCGGTTTACTGTCCTCCTGGTCAACCAATCAACGAAAACAACTTTAGCACCTATTTTAGTTCTCTTGGACACAAATTCATAGCAGGAGGAGACTTTAACTGTAAACATCATCACTGGGGCTCTAGGATAATTACAACAAGGGGTAGACAACTGCTGAAGTCAATAACAGGAAACAACCTACAACACATATCTACAGGAGAACCAACTTATTGGCCTACAGATCCAAATAAAACACCAGATCTCTTAGACTTCTGTGTGATTAAAGGTATCTCTCTTAACTACTTAGCAATAGAATCATGCTGGGACCTCTCTTCAGATCATTCTCCCATTCTAATTGACCTAGACTCCAAAATCATACTCAGAAATAAGCCTCCAGTCCTAACCAATAATCAAACAAATTGGAAAATATTCCGAAGCGCACTAGCAGAACAAATACCAACGAACTTGCCACTCAAAACAGAATTACAAATTGAAAATGCGGTACAACAACTTACTACCTCCATACAAAAGGCAGGTTGGATTTCTACTCCTGAACAAACAACATGGAAGGAAAGCATAAACTGTTCGCAAAGTGCAAAAAACCTGATCGATGAGAAAAGAAAACTTAGGAAAAAGTGGCAAAACACACACGCTCCTATTGACAAACAAAATTTAAACAGAATTACCAGAAGACTTAAAAATCTATTAAAAGAAGAGAAAAACAGGGGGATCCAAACTTACTTAGAAAATTTGACTCCGTCCAAAGACACCAATTATTCTCTATGGAAGGCGACGAGAAAGGTAAAAGGTCCACAAGACGCCATACCTCCTCTAAAAAATGTCAAAGGTAAATGGGCAAGAACAGACACAGAAAAATCTGAGACATTCGCAGAACATCTTTCTACAGTATTTAGTCCATTTAACAGAGTAGTGCCATTAGAACAAGAAGAACCATTTAATTCTTTTCTTGAGGCTCCATATCAAATGGAACTACCAATCACCAAGTTTAATATTAAAGAAGTAAAACACATAATAAAGAATGAGATACAACCCAATAAGGCTCCGGGATTCGACCTCATAACGGGTAAGATCCTTCAGGAACTAACCAATGACTGCTACAGAACAATCACTATGATCTTCAATGCTATGCTTAGTCTGCATTACTTTCCTCTGCAATGGAAAGTGGCACAGATTATACTCATTCAAAAACCTGGTAAAGATCCAAAAGATGTCAACTCATACCGACCGATTAGTCTACTCCCAGTCATCTCTAAGGTCTTTGAAAAACTTCTGCTACGAAAAATCAAACCAATATTGGACGAAAAGTGTCTCATACCTGACCATCAATTTGGTTTTCGTAACCAACATGGTACAATCGAACAAGTTCACAGACTATACACAACAATAAGAAGTAGTCTCGAGAACAAGCAATACTGTACTGCAGCCTTTTTAGACGCCTCTCAAGCTTTTGACAAGGTGTGGCATACAGGACTTCTGTACAAATTAAAGAAAAATTTACCTTACCCTTACTTTAAACTGCTTCAATCATACCTTACAGAAAGGAGATACCTGGTAAAATATAATGAAGCCCATACAAAACTCTACCCCATCCTATCTGGTGTACCTCAGGGTAGTGTGCTCGGACCGATTCTGTACCTGATATATACAGCTGACTTGCCAATAAGCAATAACCTAACGCTTGCAACATTCGCAGATGATACTGCTTTCTTGGCCTCTCATAGCAACCCAATAATAGCATCAGAGAGACTGCAACTACATCTGAACAAAACAAATGAATGGCTTAAACTCTGGAGAATTAGAGTAAACCCCTCAAAATCCACACAAATTACATTTACTCTAAGAAGAGGTACATGTCCACAAGTTAACCTCAATGGACATCCTTTGCCCCAAAAGCATGACGTAAAATACTTAGGTATTCACCTTGACAAACGTCTAACTTGGACCAAACATATATGGACGAAAAGGCTTCAATTGGGAATTTTATACAGAAAACTTTACTGGATGTTGGGAAAAAACTCTCACCTATCGATCGACAACAAGCTGCTGATATACAATACAATAATAAAACCCACTTGGACATATGGCTCGCAGCTCTGGGGTTCAGCTAGCAAATCTAATATTATGATAATACAAAGATTTCAATCCAAAACTCTGAGAACAATCGCTAATGCACCTTGGTATATCCAGAATGATGCAATACATAGAGATCTTCAGGTACTAACAGTCTCTGAAGAGTGCAAAAAATCTTCTGAACAATATCAAAACAGGTTGCGGGTGCATCCTAATACCCTGGCACACAACCTTCTCAACAACCAACAAGCGAAGAGATTGAAGCGACATGACCCCTTGGACATACCTCACCGATCCTGACAGAGCCTACAGTAGTGGGAGTTAGGCCCTCAACAGCACCCAGACATTGTGATCAGTGCCGCTTTTAGTGCTCGCGTATCAGTGTATGTGCGCATCCTACCGGTAAAAAAGCCAACTTGTGTCGTGATGATTTGGTCACTGGACCTTACATCTCTCTGTCATGTAAAGACAAAAAGTTTTACTTATTGTTTTCACTGCAAAACAGATTGTAAAAAATCTTAAATGTTAATAAAAAAAAAAAAAAAAAACTTAAAAATAATCAGTATTTCGATCAAATGGTAAAAACATTTAAGTACACAAAAAAAAAACATTTAAGCACAGTAAGTACACAAATTAATAATTCGAAATTCAACACTTTCTCCGATAATTTGGGTTTATCCTTTTTCTGTAGCATAATTGTGTTTGCTTCCTTCCATGGTGATGGAAAGTACCAGTCTGAGAGTGGAATTGACAATATTAGTCAGGTCGAGTGTGATGTTCGGCGGAAGGTGCTTCAAGCAGTTCCTGGCAATGTTGTCAGGTCCTGGTGGATTTCAACTGCTGAATTGGCAGAAATATTTGAATGTTTGTTGATCCACAGGTGACATAATAGGATATTCATGAGGTTCCTGTGGATCGTAGGGGGTGGCGAGTCGTCTTTCTAGTTCTCCGTCGATTCTTACATGGAAGTCGTGGTCAAATCTGTAGTCGGTGGTAATAAGCGTTTTTTGCAAATATATTTTGAAAAAGTCGGCCTACTGTTAATTAGAATTGATAATTTGATTGTTCACCACTAGTTGAGAGGGGTTGTTGGTTTACTGTTTCGTTAGGATTTTAAATTTGGACCAGAAAGCACCGCCGTTACGATAATTAAGACTAGAGGTGGCTGTTCGCCATTGGTTGGCTTGTATATTATTAACCAGTAGTTTGATTACGGCAGACAGACGATTATATTGTGTTTTAACAAGAGGATTGCAGGTGCATGAAAACTGACGGAGGAGTCGTCTCTTTTGTTTTATTTCATCAATTATATGGGGAGGAAGTGGTGGTTTTGCAGGGTTAATGACCCTATTAAGGACTGATATCTCAATTACCTCATTTGTCAGTTCGTTAAGAACCGTGATACTATGATTTATAGCATCAAGATAATTTAAATTACCTAACTGTGGAATATTAGCCGACAGATGATCTTTGAAGTGGTTTCAGTCGGCGTGTTTGTAGTTTCTTATATATGAGGGGGATTGGGGGGTAAAGGATTTAGCACCAGTTCTTTGGTGTTTGTATGAGGAGGATTGAGGGGTAAAGGATTTAGCACCAGTTCTTTTACTTAACTGGGAATGTGATCCCATTATGCACTCGTCACCTAATGTATCGATCAAATTGTAAGTACATACGACATTATCGATGGACGAGATGCCCATGGGACCCAAAAATGTAGGCTCACGGTAATTGATACGATGTAAGTAAAGATCAAGGAGCACGTCTGCAATAAGGATGCCTGCACGATTTATTGTTGGTATGTGTTTACACTTTATAGCTTTTAAATGAATAAGAAGAGAAGGGGAGAACTGTTAATTTCCAGAGATTAATAATAAAGGCTTTAAACTGTCTTTATTAGAATCTAAGAAAATTAACAAATTACACAAAGGGAGAAGAGAGAACCAAGCATTAAAATACAAATATTAAAGAACACGTTCAGGCATTGTTTGATTCATAAATACCTACATGTTTTTTCACCAAAACCTAATCATGACTATTGCTCCAGAAATTCAACCTTTGATGTTTATATACCGATTCTGCCCACTAAGTTATTACAGAAATCTAAAACATCTTTCCTAAAGTTCCGTAAAATGACAAAAGCAAAGAAATTACAGTAATTTTATGTACAGGTAACTAAAGTATTTTTATATATTTAGGTATCCAATGCAGCAACTTTAATTTATTAGTTCGTAATATTTTCCTATGCAATTTGCAATTTATTTAAATTTTGCAATGGATTGTTTATTTTATTTTATTATCTTTTATTTTGTGATATTTTGTGATATATACGATTTATGTAATTTCAGTAAATTTTAATTGTTACTGTTTTTATCTGACTTTTTGTAAACTTTGTCCATAAAATTGTATAATTTTCAGTGACAATAAAGCTTATTTCCATTCTATTCTATTTCCTTTTTTTAAATCCAGTATACTCCGTTAAATATAGATATTTAAAATAACAAAAATTCCCGGAAAGCCCAATGTTGGTGAAGAGCTGAAGTTTACCATTACAAATAAAATTTTAAAAATCTCCATCGATCGTAGGGTAAAGGGAAGAGAGATGGACCACCTATTAGAAAACTGAAGCCTGTTTCTTAATTAAATAAACATCAGAATAGAAAAAAAATGTATAACATAACTTTAAATTGGTATTTGTTTTGGTATAAGTAAAAACTAGAAATTATACTTCTTAAACCTAAAATAAATATAATGCACTGGCACGTCATCTGTCCATCTCTCCTCAACTGTGGAGGTGAGATGGGCCACTAGGAGTAGGAGAGATGGACCAAGCTAAACCTTTTTCTTTTTAATAGCAAGAGACTTTCCGCGCTTGTCACAGAGATTAGCGAAGACAGTATAAGTTTCATGTAACCAGCGCTTACAAAAAATACATTGTAACCAGTCATCCTTTTTACATGTTTAGCGATAGTCCTCGTTGCACCCAACAAACTCATTTTCAATATCACTTATGTTTTCATCACCACTAGTGTCGTTTAGTGTAATATCTTCAGATAGTGACGATTCGTGGCTTTCTCTTACGTTTTTGTTTTTTTATAGGTTTTGAGCTTTTTTAATCAAGGTATCCTTCTTCATTTTAATAAAGTCTTGAGCAGTAATCTCTTTATTTATTTTCTTACGAACTCTCTTTACTGCTGCTGCCAATACAGGCACGAGCGTTACCTCATCAATAGACTTTCCGGGAGTTATATCTTCATCAGTAATTGATGACTTGTTTGGGCTACCATGAAAGAAGATTTTACCACTGATTCCAGAGGGACCTGGTTGAGGAGATTCTGATCTAACTGTGAAATTCAATGTTTATGTTTCTGATGGGGTGTGTATCAAATATGCAGATTCTTTAATTATTAATTGATTAAACGGATAAAATTCCGTGGATTTAAATGCAGAAGCCACATTTTGGACAGTTGTTGAGTTTCCCTGTGCTCGATCTAAGGGTTTACCAAACTGAAGGCGTTTTAGAACCCTGTTTGTATTATTCTGTACCATAAAACGGGATTCAGCATAAAAGTTGCTTTTAAGTGTCTTAAAAAAAAGCACGATCCAAGGGCTGTACGTAATGTGTGGTGTGGGAAGGCAAACAAAATAAAATTATTCCGTTTTTGTCTGCAAAGTCTAGTAAATCCAGGTTGATCGTATGGGATGTGTAGCCATCTAATATTAATAAGGTTATACCTGGAGGCTTTCTCGGCAAAAAGTGTGTTTATAACCATTCTAAGAAAATGTCACTGTTAACGTATGCTGATTTTTTCGACATCCTAATCTTGGAACCCGGTGGCATACCATAATGCTACTCGTCTTTTTTATTTTTACCCTTAAAAATGCAATATGGGGACAAGAAAATCCCTTCTCTGCTTACGCTAGGAACACATTTTGAAACTTGTTCTGCTAGAACTTGACCGGCTCTAGTATTCAGTTTTATTCCTGTTTCGCCAGTATTAAACATGTGTCCGGGTTTATCATAAAAATTATATTCGGTCATAATTCCCCCGAGATCAGAAAAGTAGTTATCGACTGTTTTTTTGGATATTCCTAAAATATCATGCAATTGAGGTATTCTTTGCTTTTCTAATTGAAATTTCAGGTCTTCGTTTCAAAAAGAGTTCTAACCATTTTTTACCAGCTTTACCTAAAAGTAGGCAATAAGTAATTCTTGTATCAAGTTTACGAATCTAAAAATTTCCCTTCTTCTACATTAAATTTATTTGGGATTCCTAATCACTGAGCTAAATTAAATGCCATGATTCTTACTTTAGTTCTGGTTGGTGCAAAGAATACTTTTTGTAGTTTTTGTATATGACTAACGATTTTAGCTTCAACAACAGTTCGTAAAGAACAATATGGACCCAATCAGTTGCGGATGCAATACAGTACGGATGCGATACAACTAGTTTCTCTTAAGCAACTAACAACACTAACGATACACAAGAGTAGTATATACTTTCCCTTTTGCCAAGCTTGGCCAGGTATATCTACCGAACCGACTATCCTCCTGGTTCGTCTCTCCTCCCTTTACCCTAATATGTGCTACAAAAGTTATGCGAGGTCAAAATTCGAGGTTTTTTTGGAGTTTTCTCAAAAACAGTAAGTTTCATCAAAAAAAAAAAACTTAAACCAACGTTGTAGATCTTCAAATTCTGATGTGGCGGAGCCATTGGTCTCTTTATTATAATCACAGGAATCTTCCTCTATTATGCTTAACTGGACATTTGACCAAGACTGACCTTGGCAATTAGTACATGCTGGAAGCCACAACAACCCGACTTTTTTGCAATCACATTTGGTACTACAACCTTTGTTGCAATTGCAAAAAATAGTGTTGAGCAGTTTTTCTGGAGCAGGTGACAGTAAAGTTTTATTCAGTTCCAGAGTATTGTCTATCAATTTCCAACCCCAGTTTTCTGTTGATTGTTTGGCCATGTTTGACTTGATAAATGTTATTTTACGCTTTCCAACTGCATCAAAAAGTGATTAGGAGTAAGATGTTAATTCATACTCAAAAAATTTTTCAATCTCATCCTCAAAAGCTAAATTGTTCGGTTTGTATTCACGGATTGACACTCCCAACAGGAGATTTTTAAATACAGACTTAAATATCTGAAAAATGTTTCTGTTTCTATTTGATAAAATTAACACTGCAAAAGCTCCAGCGGGAAGAAGACCTCCCAATTTGGTAATTGTTTTTCAGCGGCCATTGTATCCAAACCGCGAGACTTAATCCATTATAGGTCAGCATTCTATTTATAGATCACTGAAAATTTTATTTTTTACAGCGCTTAAACTTTGTTTAAAACTAAAGAAAATTTTTTTATAGATATTTTAGACTGTAGAAACTGAATTATAATTTTTGGTTTATTATATTTCCAATATCCTTTCATTAAAAAGATTATAAACATTAAACAAATTTCCTTTTTGACTCACTGCTCATTGACTTCGTTTAGATTTACATATTTAATAATAAAAGTTGCATATCGGTCCTTTTTCACTGGATTATTCTTTTTGAATAATGTTTATTATAAAATATATTTATTAAAATAAAAAATCTTAGAAAAAATATAAATTGTTAAACTTTCATTATAAGTTTTATTTTACTGGTCTATAAATTGGATACTGGCTGTTTTTGAAAGTATTTAACTTTATTTTCATATTTCACATTTCATATTTTTTTTACTGCACTATAATATGATCTAATTTAATGGTATATTCTAACTACTTATTCACTAAAAGATATTATTTTCTTCTATTCAGTACAATTTCATTGTTAAACTGGCTAGCACATTTAGTCTCTTTTTAAGTTCAAATAATTTGACTTTATCTTTGTTATTTTGGGAAATTACATCGCCAGCACACACGAAACGCTGTAAAGTATCATATTTCAGTCATCATTAATTTAGATTATCCAGTTATATTATAGACCACTTAGACATAGAACGGCCAGAGGGTTTTCAGACCATCTCAAGACAACACATTTCTTATCGAGACAGCGTACCGAAAGCATATCCAGTTTATCGGGACGTCCCTTTTTTTGTGCCTCGGATGGCGCATCAACGGACAATGTTGTAAACATCGAGCAAACAGATAAAAGAGGGAATCTAATCGTTATGAAAAGGAGACCAAAAAAGTGGCCTCTGATGGCGGACATATCCGGAAATGCAAAGGCGCTAAATTTTAATTTTCCAACACTTATTAATAATAGCTATAAAATATTTTTCAGACGAGAAAGTTTTAATTAAATATTAACTATAATAGTCTAAAAAGTGACACAATTGGTAAAAAACTTCAATATACATAAAATTTCATGTGACAGTTGGGACAAACAATAACATAACCAAACTAAATTTGACTTCTCAAACAAGGAAAGAGACTGTCTTTCCTTGTTTAAAGTGGCCTCTCAAGATAGCACTTCCTGTCTAACAATATTTTTGTTCCCACTACCTTTACATTCCCTCTTTTATCTTTTTGCTCGATGGTTGTAAAGCATGGTTGTACAACACACCAATATTGTAAAGGTTATACCTATTGTTTGCACAGATAGCATCAATGAATAAAAACCAGCTAATTTTCGTAATTTATTCACAATTAGTATTTGCTATTTTAGTTAATTTATTTACAGTTAAAATATTGCATTGTTTCTTCCTTTATTATTATAAATTCATTTAACCAGCGACCCCTAGTTTTACACAAAACCTGGCATTTAGTGTTATCAAATATGCAGCCTTTCGGTATTCAATTAAATGTGAATCTGTGTAAAAGTCGTATTTTTTTTTTTAATTTTACATTTGTTTATTGCGATTTGCAAAAAAGTTTTAAATTTTATCATATTTATAGGACATGATTCCGAAGTAAATAATATTTTAACGAATATTATTTTGGATCATAAATATAAAAATAAAGAAAATGAAATGATGAAGTAAATGTAACAAACTCAAAATAAAACGTTTATTTCTTAACCACAAATATTTAACATATTCATAGACTTAATGTATATTCATAGACTATGTCACTAAAATCAGAGCTAAGAAGTGATATTCGCCAATATTCACACAATTGATTGATATGACCCTAGTAAATTCATCTAAAAACGGGTCTAATAAATATGAAATTATTAGATTTTCGTCGAGTATCAGTTGTCTACCTAAAATTGACTCTTAGTACAAGAAGTATAGTAGGAAGATCGAGAATATCAACATCTAAAGTATTTACGGACATAAAATTTGATGGGAGAGAACACTTCATGAAGAAACGTGAAGGATCCTGTCCTGCACCAACGATGTCCAGGTGAAGATAGTCATCTCTTTTGTAATAGTCTGTTTATTTTGTTTGTTGACTTACACAGATTAAGTATATGTTTACTTTATTGTTAATACAGTTTAGATATTTTTAAAGATTATTCATCTCCAATAAGTATACATCTTTTATTATAATTAGGCTCTCGTTCTAAAATATGTACATTTTTAAAGTCGAAAGTATGGTTATTTTCTCGAAAGAGCTTAGAAAAGTCTGTAGTATTTGATCGATTGTTTTTATGCTATAATTATGAGCAATAATTTGTCTATACAGGTCTAGATGTGTCTAAATATAAATATGTTAAATAATATAACTTACAATTTAATTTATAAACAACATCTCGTTGACTGTATTTATTGGTACAAGGTTTGATATGGAAACAAATAGTTTTTCACTCCATTGTTTTAAATATAACTTTTGTTTGCTTTTTACACCAAATAATTTGTTTATACGAAGATTTCACAAACTTTAAATAGTTATCTAATTTCATATAAACACATTTTTCAAGACATTTCAAAACTTTTTTCCCAAATTTTCATTTCTATGCACTGGAAAAATTGTTTTAATAAGCGCACAATCAACTTTTGAGAGAAAATCTAATTGCAAACAAATTTACTTTTATCCATTTTATCATAGATACATTTTAAAAAATATACATTAAAAATAAAAGTTTAAAAAAGAGGTTTGCAAAATCGATTTTTTGTTCTAAATTTTTTTCTGAATCCTCCACAACTTTTTCAGCTGGAGTATATTGAAATTCTAATTATAAACAACCTTTGTGAGACAATTCTATAAAAATTTAAATCCCGACTAATTAAAGCAAACATTAAAAACAGATCCCGACAGGATTATAATCTCTGAATTTTTCAAAACGTTTTATAACATATTAAAAATTGTAATAAAATCGTTATGTGTGTCATAATACTTTAAAATTCAAGTAAGTACTAACATCAGCTTTAATACAAAATGACAATTTTGCCATGTCCAATTTAGATACCGAGAATTAATTATGATTGGAAACGTTAAATACCTCTACGATTAAACTAGACCACACACTAAAGTCGTTTGTTCAAACTAATTTGAACATTGATTTATACAATGATAACTTATTAGCCAATTGAAACAATGGAAAATTACAGCTAATGATAAGCCAAAACAATTAATGGCAGGAAATAATAATTAGGGAAATATTTTCAAAATATGTTTCAAAAAAGTTGATATTTTCATTTAAAATAGATTTGATTATTTATCTTTTCAAATTGGTAAAATAGTACAAATTCAATTATAATATTCAGCTTTAATTATTAAAGCGACAGCAGAAAGCTAGAAGAACTAGAAGAAAATAATGCAAACTGGGACTGAAGAATATAAACCGTATATTTTATTATTTTACTCTAGTATGGACCTGGTAAAACATGATAAACTAATAAATATTTTAAGGTCATGTAATATCGACGATATAGACTTAAGGATCATTTTAAACCTCTACCAAGAACAAAAGGCTAAAATCAGAATAAAAAGCGAAACATCTGGAAAAACCAATATCGAGAAGGGAGTAAGACAGGGATGTGTCCTATCACCTTTGCTGTTCAATGTTTACTCTGAGAAGATATTTCAGAAAGCTTTGGAAGGCACCACGGACAGTATAATTATAAACGGGCAATGTATAAATAACCTGCGATATGCTGATGACACTGTCATACTGGCAGATAATGCTGAAGCCCTTCAACGCTTAATGGACCGAGTAACGACAGCCTGTAGAGAATTTGGAATGAAATTGAATACAAAGAAGACGAAAATGATGGTCATCAGCAAGCACCAAAACAGAAGGGTGAAGGTCAATGTCGACGGAACAGATCTGGAAAGAGTAACAAGAACAACGTACCTTGGAAGTAATCTTGATGAAACTTGGGACCACTCACTAGAGATAAGAATACGCCTGCAAAGGCACGTACAATGTTTTACAAAATACAAAAAGTTATATGCAACCGCCAGCTGGGCATCCCATTGAGAACTAGAATACTTAAGTGCTATGTTTTCTCCACCTTGCTCTATGGTGTTGAAGCCTGGACAATGACAGAAGCAACACAAAAAAGAATCCAAGCATTTGAACTCTGGTGTTACCGTAAAATGCTCAGAATATCCTACATGAGCCATACGACAAATGCGGAAGTCTTGCGGAGGATGAATAAGGAAAGAGAGCTCATGCTTATAATAAAAGAACGGAAAACACAATACTTTGGTCACATCATAAGAAATCAAAAGTATGAAATGCCCCAACTTATAATCAAAGGCAAAGTCAATAGCAAAAGAGGACCAGGAAGAAGACGCAACTCTTGGCTTAAAAACCTACGGCAATGGAAGAACATGACCTCCATAGAACTATGCAGGGCTGCTACAAATAAGATTAAATGGGCAAATTAGTAAAAATAATGGGCAAAAAGTCAGAACAGCATTTACTAATATGAGAACCTTGCTAAGCAACAGCATCCTTAACTTAACTCTTCGATATCGCTTTGTAAAGGACAATATGATGAACCGATTGGAGACTACTTAAAATTCCCTGTACAGATCACACAACAAATGGCGAAATATTAAACCGAATGGGCAGAGAAAGAGAATTGCTGCCATAATAAAAAGAAGAAATACTGCTTATCTGGTCATATATTTCAAAATTCCAATTGACAGTTCTTAAAGCTTATTATGGAAGGAAGATAGAAGGAAAACGGGGCATCGGAAGAAAGAAATACTCATGGCTTAAGAACATAAGGGATTGGACAAACCTCGAAGCCACACAAGATCGAGAGGAGTATGCCAGAATTGTCGCCAACATCCACTAATTGGATAGGGCACCATAAGAAGACGATGGAGTATTAGGAATTAGTATAGGATTTTTATCTAGACAAATTAGCATGACGTGGATACAATTTTTATAAATCCCCATGCCAGTGCATTTGTCGTCTACTTGCTTTGCAACGTTTTGAAGATTTGGGCTAAATCCTGAATTCGATTTCCGATTTACTTTTGTAGCCGGAGGTTTTATTTCGTTAGAGCTTGCTCTATGAGTTCGCTCTGAAGAAGCCTAAAGGCAGAAATATGCATATCAGTGAATGGTGGTACATGTAACTAAATTAAACCTAATACAAAAAAAAATAAAAAAATAAATTAATAGTTAATATAATTTACATTTCACACTTAAGATATTTCAAACCTAAGATATATTAGCCTTGTTTCTTTACGTGCCTATTCTGTACCGCCTAGTGGTTGAACTGCTTCCTTTCGAACCTTCGATTTTTCTGTCATGGTCTCCTTGGCTTCTTTTTCTGTAGGTACTTGTTTTCGGCATCGTACCTACTTTCCTCATTGGCTGTCTTCGGCAACTACGCAACCAGACCCTGATCATATAGTCGATCAGTCTATGTTTTGATCTGTACATCCTACGGATTCTTGGTAAGGATGTCCCTGGTCTTAAGGAGTCATCTTGTGGCTTGTTGGAAGAAGGTGAGGATGTCCCTGGTCTTAAGGAGTCTTCTTGTGGCTTGGTGGAAAAAGATTTCCGAGATGGATCTCCATACTTTGACAGCATACAGTATTACCGATCTAACTTAGCTTATACTTTGATTTGTTGCGTGTTCTTCGTGAAGTTAAGTTTCTTGTCGAGATGGACTTCTAGGTACTGACTCTTCTGATTGGATCTTATTTCCTCTCATTGGGATTTCTACTACTGATACTATCTGATCTTTGTGTCGCTGATAACTCTTGCTAGTTGGAGTTCGCAGTTTCTTCCTCTTCTGAATCCAAACTGGTCCTCCTGAATGATTCTTCTGCTTTCTGCCTTCAGCAGAAATGGCATGTTTCATCAGCCTTTTGTAGATAATCTTTAGTATCTTTTTCCGTCCTTCCTTAATTTTAGTAGAGGGATGATCTTGGCATGT
The DNA here is from genome assembly GCA_918026665.1 of Diabrotica balteata. NCBI lineage: Eukaryota > Metazoa > Arthropoda > Insecta > Coleoptera > Chrysomelidae > Diabrotica > Diabrotica balteata. The sequence goes on along the minus strand of OU898276.1, from coordinate 64,672,224 downwards.
TTCTAGTTGTTCAGAAAATGCGCTTTTTCCAGTCAGTATTTGAAGATACAGTAGAGCTGCACTACTATCTTCTTTGGTTGTTTCTTTAGGGCTATGTTGTGTATTACTTCTGTTCCTAGAGCTCTGCTTCTTTTTAATCTTCTGCTAATTTTAGCAGCTTCCTTTGGATTGATGTAGTCTCCTTCTTCTAAAAATTCGTTTCTTTTTTTTTCCATTTTTCTTGCAATTTTATTAATCTTTTCTTGAGTTTCGAAGCGAGTTCACTCGTCTTTTATTATTTGCGGCATCTTTTGTTTTCCTCTTCGCTTGACCTTCCTTATTTTAAACACGTGTTCATTGTTTTCTTCTGCTTTCCTGATATTGTTATGCCACTTGTTTTCTGAGAGACTCCTAAGTCTTATTATTATTTCTTCGGAAAATTTCATTTTTTAAATAACAGCATTGCTAAAAATTATTTTAAAACAAAACTAATAGTGTGTAAGGGATTATTAACTCGCCAAACTACATTTCTTATTATTTTCTCATCAATTACTCCAATATAATGACCCCTCAGACGCCAGAGGAGGCTTCCTTCAACATTTGCACTTCTTATACACCACCCCTTACATCTCCAGAGGCTGCTTCTACGTCTCCAACGCTACGTACCCAGCCATGTCTCTACTACTAACGTCCAGGCATGCTTTCAATCACATTTCGAATCTCTTCTTCTTCTTCTTCTTTTGCCCTTTAATTCGTCCAATTTTGAACATAGGCTTCCCCCAGTTTCCTCCATTCGCTTCTGTTTTGTGCTTTCTGTTTCCAGTGTATTCCTCCTATCTTTCTAATGTCATCTCCCCATCTCATCTGGGGTCGTCCTCTTGCTCTCTTTCCTGTCCATGGTCTCCATTGTTGTATCGTGTTGTTCCACCTATTGTCTGTTTGTCTGGCGTTATGACCTGCGAAACTCCATTTTAGCCTGGCTATATGTTGACCTGCGTCTTTGACTTTTGTTTTGTTTCTTATCCAGATGTTTTGCTTCTTGTCTTTTAATTTTACTCCCAACATTGCTCTCTCCATGGCTCTTTGTGTCTTCACTATCTTATCCATGTTTGCTTTGGTCAGAGTCCATGTTTGGCATGCGTATGTGAGAATTGGGAGTATGCACTGGTCAAACACTCTTGTTTTTAAGTACTGTTGTATTTTCTTATTCTTTAGGACCCATTTTAATTTTCCAAATCCTGCCCAGGCTAATCTGACTCTTCTTTTTACCTCCGCTGTTTGGTTTTCCTTATTTATTTTTATTATCTGTCCCAAATATATATAATCATTAACCGCTTCTATTGTGATTCCATTTAGTATTACGTTTCTATTATCTTGTGTGTTTGTCATTGTTTTCGTTTTGGTAAAATTCATTTTTAGGCCTATTTGTTCAGATTCCTTGGCTAGTTCGGTTAGCATAGTTTGTAGTTCTTCAAAACTTGATGTTATTATTACTACATCGTCTGCATATCTTAGATGGTTTAGTTTCTTTCCATTTATGTTTATTCCCATGTTTGTCCATTCCATTGTTTTGAAAACATCTTCCAGTGCTAATGTAAATAATTTAGGAGAAATAACATCGCCCTGTCGCACTCCTCTGTTAATTGGTATAGGTTTTGTGTTTTCTTCCAATTGTACTGTCATTGTTGCTTTCTTATATATGTTGTGTATTAGCATTCTGTATCTGGAATCTATTCTACAGTTGTTTATAGCTCTTTCTATTGCCCACATTTCCACACTATCAAAAGCTTTCTCATAGTCAACGAATGCCAAATGCAGATCTAAATGATATTCGTTAGCTTTCTCTATCAGTGTCCTAATTGTTAAAAGATGGTCAGTGGTGCTATATCCTTTTCTGAATCCTGCCTGCTCTACTGGTTGATATGAGTCAAGTTTGTGTGCTAGTCTGTTGTTGATAATCCTCATGAATAATTTATACGTTTGCGACAGCAGTGAGATGGGTCTGTAATTTTTTATGTCCTTTTTGTCTCCTTTTTTAAATAGCAGGATTGTAAGACTTTCGTTCCATTCGTCGGGTATTTCTCCTCTATGTAGGCACTGGCACATTTCGAATAGATCCGAGTATATCTAAAATGTGTTCAATAGGATTTAAATCTGGACTCCCACTTGGACGACTCGACTTAAATATTGTTGGTGGTCAAATAATTTTGCACTATCCTGGCAAATGCGGTCTCGCATTATCTTGCTGAATGATAAACACTTAACCCATCTTTTCAGCAAATGGGACAATATGTGGTTCAAGAACTGTACTTATGTACCGCTCTGTCATCATCGCCTCTCGCCCAATAACTACCAAGTCAAAGCAGCCATTTAAAGTTATCCCACTCCAAACCATAATTAAACCTTCGCCAAAAGCCTTTGGAATCCAAAAAGCACTCGTCTGGCCTTCTTCAGATTCTATAACGTCCATCAAATATATTACTTATATTTAAACTCAACGCCAACAAGGTCAAAATTCGTAATTTAAAGCCACCAATGGAGGAACGAAGACTGGATAAAACTGGAAAAATAAAAAAACTATTGCGAAATACAGAATCTTGAGCATCTATTGGTTTGTACGTAATTGATATAAGAAAGCCCTCTCCTTGCTTAATGGCAACTCATGAACGGCCACCAAAGTAGTGGGGTAGTAGCAGTATACCATTTAAATAATAATCCAAACAAGAAAATTAAGTATGGCTGATGATTATAATGAGACTCTTATAAATATATTTATTTCAAGTTCTTCGTCTTTTTAACTGAATGCAATAATTAGTAAACAAAAATAATTAATATCATTACTGCTCACTGAAGGGAGAATGTTAATTACTTGTTGAACGTTAACAACTTTTTTAAATAAAAAAATCATAACTACTTTTAACTTTCCTTATTAAATTCGGACTAAACGAATCCCCAAGCTCTATACTTCTCATAAACTCCCTCCCAACCCTTTAGCACCTTCCCATAAATATCACTGGAAAATAGGTACTTCAAAAACTTTAATAATTTAGCCAGTCTTAAACCATTTTAATTAAGTCCAAAATAAAGAAAGGTTACACTAACTTTAAACTCCAGTATACACTCACAAAACTTTTCCATGCAATAGCAAGCAAACTCATTGAGAGTTTTTTTTATTTTTTGGGGAAAGTAAGATCTTTTGTATAGTTTAGCTTCATAATGCGCAACGTATTAAATTTAAGAGTTTATACATTTAAGCCAGATCACAGTGAAGTACGGTTCTTGTTTCGAGTTCTTTCAGCACCGTCATAGAGTGCTTCCATATTTCACCTATCTTGAGCGGATTCCCTATAGATTTGATACACATTTGACTTTAAAAATAAGGATGTTGAAAGAAATATCGGCGATAGACGCAGTGCAGCCCACTACTAAAAAAAGTCATCACTATTATTGTAAATAAAAAGCTAATAAATCATATTTTAAAGAATATCGAATTATCGATTATTATAAAACAAATAGACAGTCTGGCAAAATGGACTAAATATGTCAGAAGCTTAATTATATCCCATTAATAAAAAATAACCCCCCTTAAAATGCTTTATGGTTTGCTTTGATACAACAAAATCATTGTATTATACATTAATCCGAGTAAACTATAGGTCAATATATTATGAAACTGTAAGCAAACACGTCCTTAATAGATTAAAAACTGCACACCCCACAAGCCATATGGAGCTTGTGGGGTGTGCACCTGGAAGATTTGTATGGACAGGTTTTACTAGACCTTCTCCTGTATTACTAAAAATTTAATATTGTTATGTCTTTATTAATTCTAATTTATTATTCTTATTTTAATTTATTAAAATACGATAATTTATATCAATTTATAAAACCACTGTACAACAATAATTTATTTGACTAATAGTTACATAATGTATCTATACGTTCGTTATATTGTCTCGTTAAAACGTCCCATATATATATATATATATATATATATATATAAAATTCCGTTATCTTAGAAGGATCTGGCGATGAATCGATGACCTTCCACCCATTAGACGACAAGGTGACTCATGGACTGGTCTTTCGTCGAAGGGACTAGAGATTTCTGCCGGCAGATAAACAGGTCTTTTAACTGAGCGCCGAAATTACTAGAAATACAAAAGAATTAGTCACAATAATTTACAGTTTTATACGCCATAATATTTATTATCGTAACAATATATTAGGGGCTTACAACAGTAAGAGCGAACTAGCATAATGGTCGTTTTAAAACAGTCGTGTGTGCAAATTATAACAGCATATTTCGCCCTTCATACTCCTAAAATGCTGTAAGAAGTAATATACCAATCCATTCATGTCAAAAACTGAACCGCATAAGAAGAGCAAGGTCAAACCCACAAGCTTTCGTTGCGTTTCCGTTCAAGGTTCGCTGCTTCTCCTCTGTAGAAGCTTTCTCCTTTTATTAAGTGTATTAACGCACCGGTGTTCTGTAGTTGGTGAGACAGTCTGAGATGTATACATTGTTATTGAGTTTTTCGATAGGATTGTGTGCTTGTTATAGTTTTTATTACTCGTATTTCAAGGTAAAACCGACGTTACATTACCTTTAAAGTTGTTTTGCATTTTTCTGATTTATTTTCAAAATGAAAGCCGAGAAAACGAAAACACGGAAGCAAAAGAAAACGGAGCAATGGCTTGTTAACATGTGTAAAACTAATCGAAACTATGGTGAAGCGTGCTTTTCAAGAAGTGCAAACAAAACAGTATCTGTCAAACATCTGTTACACAGTCCGCACAATTGGACCGTCATGTAAGTGTCGAAAAAAGTCTTTTGAAAAGTTGGTCATGAACAATATCAATATGAGGTTGAATAATTTTTAGCAAATCGTCAACTACGATAATCAAAATCAATGTCTTTTAAAGGTGCTAAGTTAAAGTGATTGTAAAAAGTCTCTAATTACTGACAGATATAGTAGGAAGAACTCCGAAGGCGGAAGAACTAAATTAGTCAACGGCATTGAGATGTGGAAAGCCAGGGGATGACTACCACATTAAAGATCCGTAAGGATATCCTTAGTAAAAATCATCATGGATCCACTAGTGGATAATTTACTTAATGATCATGGAGCTCGGAATCCAAGATCCGGCAGGGGAGGACAATCAGATTTAGACGACAGGGCCTCTCAGGTCGTCAACAAGGTAAATCCCTGTCAAGCAAATAACTCTATAGCCTTGAAAATCGGAACATGGAACGTAAGAAGTTTATACCAATCAGGCAAACTGGATAATGCTGTGTCGGAAATGTGCAGAATGAAAATTAATATACTGGGCCTTAGCGATATACAATGGCCTGAATCAGGAAAATTATTATATATATTATTCTGGAAACAACGATTCCAAGCACAAACGGGGAGTTGGCATTATAGTTGATAAGAATTCTCATAAAGCTGTCTGTAACTTTGTTCCCTACTCTGATCGAGTATTAATGCTGTCTCTAAACTCTCATTTAAAACGTAAAATAAATATAATCCAAGTATATGCACCCACTGCAGACAAGGATGAAGACACCATAGAGGCCTTCTATGAACAAATCGACAATGTCTTAAGACTAACTAAAAGACAAGATATAAATATTATAATGGGCGATTTGAACGCTAAAGTTGGCCAAGGAGAAGTGGAGAATTGCGTGGGGCGATATGGACTCGGGGAAAGGAATGAACGTGGCGATAGGCTTGTCGATTTCTGTGTCAATGAGGAACTCATAATTACAAATACCTTGTTCAAACTTCCTAAACGTAGACTATATACATGGAGGTCACCAGCTGACAATAACAACAAAATAGTCAGAAATCAAATAGATTATATTATCGTCAACAGAAGATATAGAAATTCTATAATATCATCTAAAACTTATCCAGGAGCGGACATATCCTCCGACCACAACCCGGTTGTTTTGTCGATGAGAGTGAAACTAAAGAAGGTCAATAGCCCTAGCACCAAGAAAATCATAGATACAAGACGTCTCAAACAAGACAACACATATGTGGAAACCAAATTTAAAATAAACGAGAGCTTAAGGAAAGTCAAAGAAGATAATGCAGAAACTCTAACTGTTGACCAAAAATGGGGAAAAATTTAACATGCCCTTGTGTCAGTTGGAAAAGAAACCCTCAAACCACTTAAAGAAAAAACAAAACCTTGGATGACAGTAGAAATTCTTGAACTCATGGAAGAACGAAGAAAACATAAAGCAAAAGACCTGAATAAATACAAAGAAATTCAGAGAAACATCAGAAAGAAAATTCGAGAGGCAAAAGAGAGGTGGCTCTCCGATAGATGCAAGGAAATAGAAGATCTGGATAAAAAGTACGATAGCTTTAATTTACACAAAAAAATCAAAGAAGTGACAGGTTCTAGAAAGCGTACAAAAACGAATATCCTTAAAAATGATAAAGGGAATATTATTACTGATATGAAGGAGAGATTATGTCACTGGACCAATTACATTCAAAAACTATTTAATGATGAAAGAGAAGAACTGTCATTAGAAATCACCGAAGATACTGGACCACCAATATTAAGAGAAGAAGTCATCTATGCCATCAAAAACACAAAAGAGGGTAAAGCCACTGAACCAGATGAGGTGCCCATCGAATTATTAAAACTCATCGATGAAGATGTTATTGATGTAATGGTTGAACTCTTTAATCTAATATATCAGACTGCCACAATCCCCAGACAATGGCTGCAATCAACCTTTGTAGCAATTCCCAAAAAACCAAGTTCAACAACTTGCTCAGACCACAGAACAATAGCTTTAATGAGTCACACACTTAAAACATTTTTGAAAATAATTCACAGCAGAATTGTTAAAACTCTTGAATATGAGATAAGTGACACACAATTTGGCTTTAGAAATGGTATGAGTACAAGAGATGCTTTGTTCGGCTTGAATGTGCTGGCTCAGAGATGCATGGACATGAATCAGGATATGTACTTATGTTTTGTAGACTTTGAAAAGGCATTTGATAAAGTTCAACATAAAAAGCTTGTAGATATATTAAAAAGCAAAAATATTGACAGTCGTGATCTGAAAATTATATCTAATTTATATTGGAATCAAACTGCCAAGGTAAGAGTTGACAGCCAGTACACCGAAAATATCAAAATACAGAGAGGAGTCCGCCAGGGTTGCGTGCTGTCCCCACTACTTTTCAATGTCTACAGTGAAGCGGTATTTCAAGAAGCGCTCTCAGACTCAATAGAAGGTATATCTATCAATGGAGAAGTTTTGAATAACTTACGTTTTGCAGACGATACAGTAATAATTACGGATAACAACAATGATTTACAGAACGTAATGCAACGCCTTAATGAACGCTGTCATGAGTACGGACTGAAGATAAATTTAAAGAAAACTAAATGCATGATCATGACTAAATCTGCAGATGCAAATATCCAATTTATTGACGATACTGCAATTGAGAGTATTAATAACTATAAATACTTAGGAACATGGATAACATCAGATGTAGACCAAACCAAAGAAATTAAGACACGTATTGAAATAGCACGTGCATCATTTATTAAACTTAAAAAGTTTCTTTGTTGTCGGGATATAAGGTTAGAACTACGCCTGAGAATGCTTCGATGTTACGTGTTCTCTACTCTTCTTTATGGTCTGGAAGCTTGGACACTCAAACAAGTTCATCTGAATAAGTTGGCCGCCTTTGAATTTTGGTGTTACAGAAGAATCCTACGAATATCATGGACTCAAAGAATGTCTAACATGGAAGTAACTAGAAGGATAGGAAATGAGGCGGAAGTAATATTAACTATTAAAAGACGAAAACTTGAGTACTTGGGACATGTGATGAGAGGGCAAAAATATGCATTATTACAACTTATTATGCAGGGCAAAATCCGAGGAAAGCGAAATGTGGAAAGACGAAGAATATCCTGGATTAAGAACTTGAGGGAATGGTTTGAATGCAGTAGTGCAGAACTTTTTAGAGCGGCAGTCAACAGAGTCCGCATAACCATGATGATTTCCAACCTTCGATAGAAGATGGAACTTAAAGAAGAAGATAGTAGGAAGCTTTGGACCATAGAATATGGTGTTTTAATCAATGGAGAAAGAAAATATGTTTGTCGTCAGGCTTTTATTGGCATTCATGGCATAAGCGAAAAAAGAGTTCGTGTTGTTTTAGACAAGGAGACAACCAGAGGAATTTTGCTGGGTGATAACAGAAGGAAGCTAAGTCCAGAAAATAAAATTGTTGGATATAGAAAGTAGTTGATCAGAGATCACGTTGATTCTCTTGTTACCGTTTTCAGTGACTATAACAGCCAACAGTCCTTTTTGAAAATATATGCCACCGGGTTCATCAATTACTGGGGCATATATAGCAAACATTAAATGGCTAAGAAACACATATCCTGAATAACAGCCTGTAATAGAGTGCTACTATCGAAATATCTGTCAACGAATTCAATATAGGTGTTCAGCCCCCTTATATTGATAATTGTCATATCTTCAAGGATCGCAGAATATTTGAATTTTCAAAAGATTTTAAGATGGGCTTTAAAATTCAAATAGCATGTAACACGGATATTCCTAATAATGTCATATTCCAAAAAGGGTGAAAGAGATTTCACGATGTAATAAATTTTAACTTAGATAATATAGAACCTCTCTTCGAATACAAGGTTGCTTTTAAGCTGACAGAAGAAAAGAAAAAGACTTAAAAGATCTTGATTATGTATCCATCCCTCACAAGCGTAGTTTACAAGAAGCTATTAGTTGATTATGAAATTAAGTTTAATTAAAGCTCTATTGGTGAATTTTGCAACTTATTCCACTACTAACAGCTTTCACAAAAACCTGTTAATAAAACTATGTTTATTTTTGTAGAATAAAAAGTATTAAAACCCTTTTCTTTTAATTTCATAAAAATCTTGAAAATCTTGCAAAATCCTCTTTTAAGTTTTGTTAATAAAATAAAACTTGTTCTACCTTGCAGTTCTAATATTTTTTTAAACTTTATACTCAGTTTTCCCGAAACGTGGCTCTTGCTGTTCGCCTCTACCTTCCAAGTTCCTGATATATCCTTAAATTATGCTGCCAGGCTCTGCCTTGCAATCTCACCAACATTATAAGTACATGTGTTTTAAGCATGTTGGAAACAGAAGTTAAAGACAATGATCCTGAAAAATATAGGCAGTTTTTAAGAATGTGTGAGCCACAGCTTGATAAACTTCTTGAGCTTATTCGAGAAGATATTACCAAACAGGATACAATTTTAAGATAAAGTGTATCTGCAGAGAATAGGTAAGTAATTATGTTAAGAATATCAAGTTTTGTAAATAATATTTAGTTATGATCTTGATTTTAGGTCGGCTTTAACTTTACGTTTCTTAGCAACTGGTTAATCTTATCGTTCTTTGATGTTTTCAACTCGAATTTATAAAAGTATGATTAGTTTGATAGTACCAGAAGTGTGTAAAGCGATTTACAGAAAATTAAAAGATGAATACATGAAGATGCCTCAAACTGTAAGTGAGTGGCAACAAGTGGCATGTGACTTTGAAAATTGGTGGTAATTTCCAATGAGCCTTGGAGCAATTGATGGCAAGAATATTAACTTTTGTGCTCCACGTAGCAGTGGATCTTATTTTTACAATTATAAAGGACAGTTCAGTATAATAGTACTGCTGGCAGTATCAAATGCTGAATATAAATTATATATATATATCGGTGTTAGAACGTCTTTCGACGTTGTCCGATGCCTAACTTCCACGTCCTTCTATCATCCCATTGGCCGTCTCTAAGATCTCTTGTACTCATTGCTTTAGTTACCCCTTCTTTCCATGTCTTTTTGGGTCTTCCTCGTTTTTTGCGGTTTGGTGGTACCCACTGCATAATCTTCTTGGGTAGTCTTGTGTCTTCCATTCGTTGAACATGACCATACCAAATATAAATTCCGTTATGTTAATGTAGGAGTAAATGGGAGACAAAGTGATGGTGGTGTATTCAGGGAATCCTCACTCAAAAAAGCCATGGATAGAAATATACTTAATTTTCCTGTAGAGCAAAATTTACCCATGAGCAACACTGTTGTGCCCCATGTATTTGTTTGCGAATATGCATTTCCCTTATCAGAACCACACGATGAAACCTTATCCCACAAGAAATTTATCAAATGATAAAATAATTTTTAATTATCGTTTTTTGCTCTTATCATCCATAAATTTGCCTGTTGTGTCCTGCACAATTTTTTAATTTCAAAAAATTCAACGTATGCGGAAACTGAGAAAATGGATGCATACTAATAAATCTATCTCAATCACAAGGTTCTAATAGGCCAGCAGAAATTGCTTTATCTGTCAGAGATAAATTTAAAAATCATTTAATGAATGAAGGTTCTGTACCTTGGCAAAATAAATGTCTTATGTAATTAAAATAGTATTGTACAGATTCATATTTAATAAAATACAATTTTTATTGTAATCTTTTTATTATTTTTTACCAACTAGATGTATAACTTACCTACTTACTAATTTTATATTCTAGCTCTTCAAGTTGGGCTTCATAGTATGAAGCCCAACTTGAAGAGCTAGAATAAAAGAGGATAATTCAGTAAACGGGCTTGCAGGTCATCTACATAATCTGACAGTAGGAAGTGATTACTACATATTTTCTTGTTTTTAGGGACTCACTGATCTTTCTGGCAACATTTTATGACCCATTGTTTGATAACGTTGGGGTCTTTGGGAAACAAGAAAAGTATTATTTTGTTTCCATCTGCATCAAGAATTTTTGAGTTGCTATTACAGGTAGCTATGCTACATATGTTACCGCCATTCATCTAAAAACTATTTCATTATTATAACGTACACAACTACATATAATTGTTAGACAAACCTTGATATCACGGCTACGAAAACACACTTCACAAGTCTCTATAAATAATATTGTCCTTATACCTATACTTAAAAATAAAAAATAAACAATAACTAAACAAATAAACGAACTAATGATACTATAGGAAAATTCCACAAAAAAGATCATCATCATCATCATCTTGGTGCTACAGCCCTTAGAGGGCCTCGACCTTCTCAAGCTTTCTACGCCATTCTACGCCAGCTTTGGTCTACCCCGTCGTCTCATTCCCACAGGTTGCGCTGTTAGAATCTTTTTTATCATGTTCGATTCAGGGGCCCGGGCTACATGTCCTGCCCACTGCAGGCGGTTTCGCTTAATTATAGTGGTAATATCTTTACCACCAAACGTATGCTTGTAGATATTCTGCAGTTCGAAGTTATATCTACGCCTCCATATTCCGTTCTCACAGACCGCTCCAAATATCTTGCGTAGCACCTTTCTTTCAAAAATGGATAGAGCGGATTCTTCTGTTTTCATTAGCGTCCATGCCTCTGATCCGTATGTGAGAACGGGGACTATCAGTGTTCTATACAGCCTTATACGAGTTTTTTGAGACAGACGTTTGTTAGCTAAGTACTTTGATAGACCATAATAACACCTGTTTGCAATACAAAAAAAGATACAAATACGAAAAAAATGCAACAAGGCATAAGACAACAACAAACGTGAACTTAAACTCAGACCCAGACGTGCAGACAGCTGTCCATCAACTGTCATGTCGTATGAGTGACGTAAGCTTTCTGCCTTCCCCTCGCTTTGCCCACATAGTTACGAGACAACCTACTTAATATCTACTAACCTTGATCATCACCTACTTCGTATGCTTCATATGTCATGTCCACATCTTGGCTCGAGTTTGACGTACTGGCTCTTTTTTTTATCTCGAATGATGACACTGGTTTCCTCGTTGTTAAGTATTCATTTAAAAATTGGAGTTTTTCGTGGTACCACAGTTTTGGGACATATATCTGCAAAAATATAAACATGAATAAACATATTACTTATAAACACTTGTAATGTTTACCTCACTCCAGAACCACTTTTCTGTGAGTCTTAAACCTTCCTCCTTTCTGCACTGTAAGTGTTTCTAATTCCATTCCACTTTTTCTGAATATCAGAAATTGTCTTTCCTAATATTTCACTTAAGTTATTTAAAGCAACATTTCTCTTGTGTTTATTATGATAATCTTTATGTTTTATATTAAATAAACATGGGTTAGACTCGTATCCTTCTATTAATAGAGTAATACTATCACGTTGACCAAGACATTTTTTAAATTATTCCAAAAGAAAACGCAACAAGGCAACTAAAACCAAACCTAAACAAAAACAACAAACAACAGTTATAACCTCAGGAAAAGCAACGTGTCTATTATGGCATGACATATGACACAACCTAACTGTGTTCCATGGTTCCAAATGCGAAAAAATACGAAGAGTTATTCTTTGTACCATGCGAAGAACCTAACTTCGCATTCGTGTGTACTAAATTGGTATCAAAATAGGGCAGGTTCTAATTTCTATAACATTGTTTGTTAACAGATTTTATTTTCATCCACAAGGAATCTACGTTCCTGCAGTTGGCTGTATACCATATATTAAAAAAAAATATTTTTTATTAAAATAATTTATTAAAATCCTTTGTAAAAGGTATATATTTAAAAACTTAAACGGGCTATGGTAGACAAAACGGAATCCATATTCCATCATCTATTCCATACTCCTAGACACTGATAATGGAATATGGATTCCGAAAACGTTTTGTCTAACATAGCCCGTTTGGGTTTTTAAATATATACCTTTTACACAGAATTTTAATAAATTATTTTAATAAAAAAAGATTTTGTTTTCTGTTTTACATTGTGACAAAACTTAGTATACCATTTTCTTATATCATTTTATGTTATAGTCTAAAACAGACTTAACTCAACATATCAACTACAATCGAATCAATTGATACTTATTTTTTGTTACCAAAAACATCTTCACAAAAGAAAGGATCGTATCGAAAACGTTAAAATTTATTGTGTGCGATGGGCGGAAAAAGTTATTTATCTACTTTCACTAAACACCATTAAACAATAAAACTTAAAATATTCCCCACTTTTCTTGTCGTTAAGTACACGCACATTTGAAATATCCCTGGGAATAATAAAAAAGTTAGGTTTTAAAAGACAGTTAGACGATAATGTCTCAAAATGAAAGTTTGAGCCGAAAGAGACAGTTTCTGGCAGTCTCTGGCTCGTAACTTTAGAAAAAAGAGTTGATATGCCGCTATAAAACTCCGGTAGGCTCAAGTGAAAGCTTTTTAGGCCAGTCCATATCACTACCCCGATATAAAAAAGACGAAGAACAGATTTTATAACAATTATCAGACATTTAAAAATATTAACTTTCACAGTTTTCTCTTATGTGCATTTGTCTCATGGAGGTTAGCAATTCTTCTTCTTTAAGTTCCATCTTCTATCGAAGGTTGGAAATCATTATGGCTATGCGGACTCTGTGGACTACCTCTCTAAAACGTTCTGCACTACTGCATTCAAACCATTCTCTTAAGTTCTTAAGCCAGGATATTCTTCGTCTTCTCACATTTCGCTTTCCTCTGATTTTCCCTGCATAATAAGTTGTAATAACGCGTATTTTTGCCCTCTTATCACATGTCCTAAGTACTCAAGTTTTCGTCTTTTAATAATTAATATTATTTCCGCCTCATTTCCTATCCTTCTAGTTGCTTCCACGTTTGACATTCTTTGAATCCATGATATTCATAGGATTCTTCTGTAACAACAAAATTTAAAGGCGGCCAACTTATTTAGATGGACTTGTTTTAGTGTCCACGCTTCCAAGCCACAAAGAAAATTAGAGAACAGTAACATCCAAGCATTCTCAGGCGTAGTTCTAACCTTATATCCCTACAACAAAGAAACTTTTAAAGTTTAATGAATAATGGACATGCTATTTTAATACGTGTCTTAATTTCTTTGGTTTGGTCTACATCTGATGTTATCCATGTTCCTAAGTATTTATAGGTTAGCAATAGTTATTGTTATTAACTTATATTACAGCTTAATTTTTTAAATGTCATTTTTTTGTAGATTGGAAATTGGTTTGGTTATATGGATCGTTTGTACCGCTGCTATGAAGAGTACATGAGCGGTTGAACCATTCTGTAATGTTGAGGAGTTTAACTTGTAGACGCTGTATTGTAATCCCTTATGGGATCAAAATATGCGTTTTTTGTCTTTTTATTTCATTAACTATCATTGTTCCTTTTTATAGTATTCGTAAAAGTTTCTAATTGGTTACTTTATTTACTTACGATATTTTTAGCAGTCATCTATACAGTCACAACTCAAAAAGTTTTCATTTTTTATCATGGAATTACTCAGGTTGGATCATTATCTACCATATATCATTATAGTAAATATGTAACAACTTTTTTTTTGAACCTATTCTATATCCTTCCATTGTTGGATATAGGTCTCCCCCAGTTCTCTCCATCTTTCCCTATCTTGAGCTGTTCTCTGCCATGTGGGACCTCCTTGTTTCCTGATGTCATCTTTCCCCCTCATCTGTGGTCTGCCTCTTGATCTCTTTGCATTGTATGGACGCCACTTTCCGATGGCATTGTTCCATCGTCCGTCTTGAACGTCTCCAAGACGGATGTAACATCTTGACATACAAAATTTAAGATTTACATTTAAACTTTGGTTGTTATGTTCTGTCCTCTTGAGCTTGATAGCACAGTACCTCATTATAAATTGAAAAATGTTTCCGAAATACCAGAGGGTTTTTTAAAAAGTTAAACCGACTCGTAAACAATTCTTCATTAGAAATGTGTCTTTACTTGCTATCTTTCGTTGTTAACTTCAGTGCTTAAGAGACATTATTTTAAGTCAATATTCGATTTATGGAGGGTACCTTACAAAAACTTTCTTTTCGACCACAAAAAATGACACTTTTTAACTGTTTAAAATAACAAAGGAATGAATAAAAGCAACTTATATTTTGATAAATATATATATATATATATATATATATATATATATATATATATATATATACAGGGTGGTGAATCGTATGGGAAATTCTAAATTGTTGAATTCCTGCTTCCCAAATTATTTTACACCAAAAGTCATGGGAAACTATTTGTAGAGGACTCAAATATGTATCGAAAACAACTGTTAAAATTATTCTACGACTTAAACGTATTCCAAAATTTTGCTAAAATATAATACATTTTTCTGTGAAAAAATGTGTATTATGTGTTGCGTTTTGTCATATTATTGTTTCTGATATTTGACAATATTTAAATCAATTATATTACATTTATCTATGATTTAAATGGCCAAAATTTTGTGATTTATTGTTAAAAAAAAAAATAAGTTGATTAAAAAATGTACTCAGTTGAGGAGAAAAAAGCAATAATAAAAATGTTTTATTCATGTTTTATTATAACATTTGTTATAGTTTTATGTTTAGAAATTATCATATATTATTATTAGGAATAAAGATCACAGTAACAGTATATTGGAATTCATTACATTGTTGTATAACTTAACATGGAATTAAATTTTAGTGAATTAGAATATCTTACGTTAAATAAAGATCCGGTAGTGGCAGAAAAAGGTTCGCGCTATTGCCTGTATACAACATTATGCGATTTTTCGTCAACTGGGTACATTTCATTATATTGATCGATTTGTAAACAATATAATTTATTGTTCACAAAGTAATAATGTGTAAATTAGTACTTGTGTTTGTATATCGTGAGTAGTAGTATTTAGTAAAATTCATTGTTTATAATTTAATCATAAAATAAAAAAATTGACAATTCAAATTGTCAAACATCTGACATTAATATGATATTGTCTATTCGCTTAGCTAGGGCATATTTTGACAGACTCATTGTCGGAAACCTACAACACAACAATTCCTACTTCTCAGTATTAATAGCTCAAGTGTACTACTATTGCAGACTTCTTTCTTTGAAAAAAAAGAAGAATTATTCTAAATAGTGGAAGTGTATACTAAACCCATCAAATTTTCCCTGTATATTTAAAATATAATATTTGAATTGTTACAATTTAAAATATTGTAGTAAATATTTGTATTATTCGCGTTGTTTATTTAATTTAATATTGTTTTATTATATTTGTTTAATTCTTTTGTTAGTTCTATTCAGTTAATTAATTAGTTATATTTTAAATTTTATTATTATGGATAGTCAAAGTTTTCCATTTGTTCCATCAGCTAATGTGTTGGTAAGTTTTTCTTAATAAACATGATAAAATGTTTTTTAAAAGTTAATATTTTTAGATTAGTTGTTTCTAATTTAATATAAACTTGTTTATACCTACATGGAGAATGGAGGCTCTTGTTGTTTGTTTGGGTTTATATGACTGCAGACTGCGGCCAGGACACTGAATTCATTAACCATATGTGGAAGATTTTAACATCCTCAAATGCTAATGAGCAAAAATTACTAATATTTGCTTTTAGCATATGGAAGTACACTTATTTTGTAAGATAATAAAACAACAGTTTATGTTAATGCTATCCAATGAACTGTTAATCTTTAATCATTGATTCCATCCTAGTCACAACATAAGGAACTTGCTGTGTCTTATTTAACCTCACTTTGACTTTTTAATTTTGTAGAATTTACTCCCACTTTTTTTATTTGGTACAATAAATAATTTTATTATTTGTTATCAATACATAATACGGTGTAAATAAATAAATATTGATTGTCGGCAAAGTTCTATTTTATTTACTTTTGTTTACATTAATATTGACTAAGAGCACGTATGCTTGGTTGTATAGTAATTTCCAGCCACTTCGAATCTGTCAAAAAGTAACTAACTTCGCAAAAAAATAATTACTAAAATCACTAGACAGTTCGGACTGGGAATAGCGAACCGGGTATAAAACACAGAAGTCCTAATATATATTCTTGCATTACGTGTGGCCTAACTTTTAGGGGTGGCCTGAAAAATGTACTATATTTTTGCAAAATTTTGAAGTACATTTGATTCGTAGAACGGTTTTAACATTTGCTTTTAATTCAGATTTTAGTCCTCTACAAATAGTTTTTTATGACTTTTGATCTAAAATAATTAGGGAAGCAGCAATTCAACAATTTAAAATTTCCCATTGAGTTTCCTATGGACCGTTTGACGATTCACCACCCGGTATATATATATATATAAATATATATATAATATATATATATATATATATATATATATATATATATATATATATATATATAAAAGAAAGACAAGGTAGTCCAAAATTTTTTGACTAGTTTGGAAAAAATATGTAAATACTTTTTTCTTTTTGGGTGTGGTAGTCAATAAAAAATAGAGCTTTGCTAACAATAGTTCCTCCTACTACCTCTTTCTGTTCGTGAGATGTGACTGAATTCAAACCTGCGAAGACGACTGTTTTTTGTCAAACATGTCGTCTTATTTTTTACTTTTTAAACTTTGTAACATGTTCTTTAATTTTTAAGTATTTTAAAGTTTTTAAATTTTTAATGCCTTCAATAATTCAGATCACATTATGTTATTTAACGTTGTGTTTTATATGCTATGAATCTTACTTTCTGGTAAGTTTTTATAACTTTTATATTACATCAGCCTAATGTTATAACACAGTAATTTTCATTAGACCTTGATAAAGGTGGCAAATAACCACCGAAAGCTCGGATTTCAGAATAAATAGTACGCCTTAGCAAAGCTCTATTTTTTATTGACTACCACACCCAAAAAGAAACGTAGTTTTCGAATAAAAATTAGAAAATAGAACGGAAAGTATATATCCTTAACTAGTACCTCCTCAAGTTTTAATGTTTTTCGTTAATTGTTAACATGTAAACTACCATAGTGTGTTTAACCTACCCACCAATCATTAACGAAACCCACGATAGAGTATTAATATCAGAAGACGAGCTACAAGAACGAATAAAAAAATTAAAAAACAGAAAAGCACCTGGTCCGGATATTATAAACAATGAACTGCTAAAATATGGAGAAACAACACTATAGTATATCACCGATACTTAAAAAGGGAGACTCGAGAAATCCTGAAAATTATAGAGGCATTAGTCTGATGAATAGTACATTAAAATTGTTAACGGCAGTCATAAAAGTTAAAATCGAGGAAAAAGCGAACATGACAGATGAACCACAATGCTTCCGGAAGAACCGCAGCACAATAGACGCAATTTTCAGTATCAGACAAATAATAGAGAAATCTATTGAATATGGAAAACCAGCATGCATGTGCTTTGTAGATTTAAAAAGTGCTTTTGACTGGGTGAAGCGAAATGACATCTTAAATTTATTACAATCTGAACAAATAGACCATCAGATAATAAGGACAGGTAATGAAATTAACAAGAACAACAAGACTAGAGTTATAATGCCAACAGGAGAAACAGAATGCATAGAGCTAAAAGGAGGAATCCGCCAAGGAGACTCGCTGAGCCCATTGTTATTCAATATGGTGATGAATCAAATAATTCACGAAGTAAGAAAACGACACGGATACCACATGGAAGCGCATAAAATCACGATACTCTGCTATGCCGATGATGCAGAACTAATTGCTGATAACGAAGATGACCTACAAAGGCAGCTCCACACCTTAAATATCACAGCAAACAAACTTAATGTGAGAATATCAGTAGAAAAAACTAAATGTATAGTGATCAGTAAAGAGCTGCGTAGATGCAAACTAGTAATAGACGGCAAAATTGTAGAACAAGTAATAAAATTAAATTACTTAGGAGTAGAGATCACTAGTGACAGGGATATAAGAACAGAGACCACAAGGGAAGCATCAAAAACGGCAAGAGTAAGTGGTTGCCTTCGAGAAACCATATGGAGAAACAAATATCTGACCACGGAAAGCAAAATGAAAGTATACAACACAAGAGTAAGACCAATCTTAACATATGCAGTGGAGACAAGGACCAATACAAGAAAGACGAAACACCAAATCAACAATATCGAAATGAAAGTATTATATAAGATCAATAGCGGGTATATCATTAAGAGAAAAACAAACAAAAATTCAAAATATTAACAGGTGAATAAAAACAAGAAAAAAAATGGGATGGAATGAAACCAAATAGATTAGCAAACATCTATTAAAACAACAAACCGTAGTAAAAACAACAAACCGTATAGCAGAAGGCCCATTGGAAGGCCGCTAAAGAGGTGGAAAGATAATGTACAGTCAACAACGATTGAAACAGAATAAGAGACAAACAGGAGTAATCCTAGTAGCACGAAGAACTTTTACTACTCATCCACCATGTATAAATGTTGATCTGGCCTCGGTTAAAACATTATTTGGATGGTTTTAGGCAATAATTAGTCAAAGCACATTTTTTTCTCATAACGAGTTTATCACATTCTGTGTATTTATAAACGTGTATTTCATTATAGGCTAAAATGATTTAAGCCTCAAGTAAACTGTGGTGCCATCTGTTAACTCTTTTGTTAACCCACAAACAGTGTATACTAGATAGTTAAATTGGTAATAACGAATTAACCAGCTTTAGTTTGCAAAAACGAATTCTAATATCATGTTTTTGTTTTAAACAACATTGTTTTTAACTTTTAACTCATTATTGCTAATTCTTAAAATTTCCATACTCTTTTTCACAATGGAACGTCCTACAGAGGCAAATTTTTGGTTGAATTGGAAAAAAATTGCACAAACTCGGCAGTTGGACGAATACAGTTATCAATGGGATGATCCACAAAACTATGATTCATAGCAGTCTTCGGGTAGTACATACCTACCATCTGCTAAATACCAAGTTTATGATAGTGAAGAAGAAAATACTTTAAATCCAACTACAATTGAAGTTACGAAGGGTTGTCCGAAAGGAGGAAAAAATAGTTAACATGCAATATAAAATCGTGAAATACGATAAAACAACACATACAAGAATGATATCAGACTGGGTGGAACGGATAAAACATAACTACTGTTACGAACAAATGGGTATTCAACATCAAACAAATAGAATGGGTATTCAACATGAATTTGCGAAGAAAAGACCCAAGAAATGATATACCAATTATTGTACAGGACACTGTCGCCCCAAGGGATACAAAAATAAAATCGTAATGACAAAAAGTGAGGATTTTAGATTTTATCATGCTGAAGACCAGATGACAAAATACTTTCTGTGCAACTGTCCAGGGATTAATAGGATAAAGCTCAATATATTTGAGCATTATGAACTCGAGCCCTATGACTTCGTAGAGTATCACAAAATAATAGACAGATTTAACCTAGGAATAAGCCACAAGAGACCTCTTATCTCGACTGGAAGGGTGGTTCAGCTCAACTTATATTTTGAATCTAACCTAACACACTTTGATTTATTTTTGTATATTAAATAAATGTGTAATTCTTCTAGCCTTATGATTTCCTCTCCAAACGTCTCTGTTTCCTTTCCCTTAGATTTTTTCTATATGATATATTATTGTTTGTCTATATTTTTCTCCCTTAATCTGTCAGTTCGAGTACTGCATCTGTCATTCTTTTTTCCATTTCGTGATTTTTTAAATTCATGGCAGGATTTTTAGTATTAAGTTTTTGGTGCTGTAGATTTATTGATATTCTGTTTTGTTTCTTTATATTGCAAATATTTCGTTATTTACTCTGTTTCTTAATTTTTAAATCACATTTATTGTGTGATTTTTCTAGGACTTTTCTATTCTTTTAAGAGTTAGCCTGAATTTTGCTATTATATAATTGTGATGTTCAACTATTTCACAGCTTGTATACTTTGTAGAGCATTGTATGCTGTTTCTTTATATGTTTTCTATCATAATATAATCACCTTGGTTTCTTACTACGTTTAGGTTATAATTACGATTCAAAGCTTCTGATCATAGTTGCGTCAACTGAAAAGGAAATGTTTTTCTTCTCTTAGTCTTGTCATTAGTTACTGAATGTTGGTGATGAGATTTATCACATGAACGCCTCTGTTTTTCTTTATGTTCTTTTATAATTCCAACGTCCATATATATATATATATATATATATATATATATATATATATATATATATATATATATATATAGTTACGTTATGTTCCTTAGCTAAAACATTTTTTAAGCATTCCGTTGAACTTTTCTCAGTTATATATTGTAAAAGGCTATATTTTAACTTTCTACGCTAAACTTTTTAAAAAGCAGAAACCACCTGGCCTATTTTGTAAGTCTCACATTCTACATTAACAGTGGGCGGGATAAGTTGTTAGAAAAAATGGAAGATACTCATATTTAAAATGCAATAGTTGCGTAATTTACATTTCTCAAATATCCTCAAAACGTATGGTGTCTCTGGGCGAAATATGAAAAGCTCCAAAAAAAATCTTATTCGTCTGCTTTCCATACATAGTACCAAAATATTTTTCAAACTGAAGCCTGTATATAAGAAGATTTAAGCTCTTGAAAATCCTACTGTTTTAAATATTTTTATTTCCAAAAACTACAAAATTTTAAATGTAAATTTACTTTTTTAGTTTTTAAAAAAGTCTTATTGGCGTCTACTTTTAATTCTACCTTATTAAAACAATTTGTATTTATACTATGTCATTTATCGTTTGTTGTGTTTTTTCTTGCTTTGACTCTTTTCCATTTCTTCCTTTGTCCTTATACTGAACTTTTCACTCTTTAACATTGTTTGTTCTTATATCACATTCTACATCATTCAGCCGTCTTCTTCTAGGCCTTCCTCTACACCTGGGCCATAGTGGTGTCCTGTTAGTTATCCTTCTTAGCATATCTGAGTATGGGCATCTCTGTATATGTCCTATCCATTCTAAGCGCAGAGATTTTATGTATTTGATATCTTCTTCCTTTAATTCTTCTTCAATTTCGGCGTTCGTTTTTATTCTTCTTTCTCCGTCTCTTGTTACATTGGCGCCCGGTCTCGTTCTCATTATATTCTTAATTGCAATATGCTTTTTTCCTCTTTCCCGTTAATCGTCGTTGTTGCTATGCCATATGTAACAACAGGTCTTATTAACCCTTGAAAGGTAAACTATCGTAAATTTGACGACGCTCCTCGGTTTTCGTCGCAGTTCGGGTGCAGTCGCGTAACCTCTGCCAGTAGCTGTTTCAGCGTTACCAGACCTAGGGAATTTTCCCTATACCTAGGGAATTTTGAGCCAGCTTAGGAAAAAAGGGATTTTTATTAAATTCTATGAAAAATCTAGGGAATTATTAATATTTGTAAGAATATTTTAAAAAATCAGTTTTATTTAATAAACCTTCCAAAATTGCACATATTATATCATCTGCTTGGAAATCATACTATTCGTGGAATCACTAAATTCTGTTTTTGTGATTTCCCGTCAGAAACTAGAGTGGTGAAATTTCACGAACTGCGAATTACGTCGGGGATCTACCTGGGCTAAAGTATGTATTGGCGTCGCCCATCGGGCGATTTTTGGTTTCTAGTTTATCTTTCTCTAACTGTTTATGTGATTTCCCGTCGATGACTAGAGTGGTGGTATTTCACAAAGGGCGAATTACGTCAGGGATTCACCTAGACTAAAATATCTTAATACTTTGATATTCTTACCCTTCTTACCATAAATATAACTATAAAACACTTGTGCAGAAGGGGCAAAAACAATTATATTAAAAACATATGTGTACAACTAGAGGAACATGCTGACCGCCAAGAACCTAGAACTTTCTCAAAAGTCAAGTATCTAGCGAGAGAATTCAAACCGCAAAAATAGATCATAAAAGATAATAGTGGGAATATCATAAAAACCCTAGACGGCCTCGCAAAGGTGTGGAAACAATATTGCGAAATACTATTTTCTACCAACGACCGAGACAATAATAAAGAGAAAATAAGTTATGAAAACGAACCTCAAAATTTGAAATCATAAATTGAGGTGACAATTAAAAGCTAAAATCCAGAAAAGCAGAAGGAGAAGATGGAATAACAGGTGAAACACTCAAAGAAGAATTAGGTACGGAAGTAATGCTTAGAATTTGCAATGCGGAAAGAGGACAAATGACTGGGGTAAACTTGCGTTTATTCCCATAAATAAAAAAAGTTTACCGACAGCTGATTGCAGTAATTACCGCACAGTAGCATTGATATCACACGCGAGCAAAGTACTTCTAACCATCATTAATGAAAGACTAAAATTAATTCTTTTACCACAAATTCCCCAAGAACAATGCGGATTCGTCCCAGGTAGAGAAACAAGAGAACATATTCTTAATATTCGTCAAATTATCGAAAAATCTCGAGATTGCTTTGTTGACTATTCCAAAGCCTTCGATACCGCAAAATGTAATAAAATGTGGCATACACTTAGTGAAATGAGTACTGCAGAACATCTAATCTATCTATTACAAAAACTATAGGTAAATAATACCTGCTAATGTAAGAGTTAATAATGTGATTTCGAAAAACATCAAATTAAAATCTGAAGTTCGACAGGAATGCATAATATGCCCTATTCTGTTCAATGTGTATAGTGAACATATGCGTCAAGTTGTTGAGGAAAGTGGCAAGGTAAGGTAAAGCAACGATATGAAGAAGAAAAATTAAAAACCTGCGTTATGCTGATGACACTGTTATATTGGCGTCATCACCAGAAGAACTGGAACAAATTATGAATAGGCTAGGCACGGTGAATAAGGGATATAGTTTGAAAATAAATATGCAGAAAAGCAAAGTGATGATCATCGATAGAATCAGAAACAACCAAGCAGAGATAAAAAACATGGCAGGTTACGAAGTAGTCAGGCAATTTAATTACTTAGACTTCTTTATTACTAACAGTGGAGAATGCGAAGACGAGATCCGTCGACGCATCACAATGGCCAGATCGGCAACAGCTAAACTCACAAAAATTTGGAAGAACACTGGCATCACAAAAAATACAAAATTACGCCTTGTTCGAGCATTGATATTTCCTATCGCCACCTATGCTTCAGAAACTTGGACAATAACAAAAGCCGATTCAAAGCGTATAATGGCCTTTGAATTGTGGGTCTACCGTAGAATGTTGCGCATACCATGGACCGCTTATCGCACAAATAACTCAATTCTAGCAGAACTTAATATAAAATTAGATTCATCACAACTATCAACCCAAACATACTGAGATATTTTCTACATATATCTAGAAAGAGAGAAGGCATAGAGCAAATGATAGTTGAAGGTAACGTAGCGGGTAAAAGATCCAGAGGAAGATCTCCAGTACGATGGTCGGATCAAATAAAAAAGATGACTGGTTATTCATCCTCCGAAGCAAAACAACACGCACAGGAAAAAGATAATTGGACAAAAATATTTAAAAAAATTACATGACGCCACTATATCCTTACGAAGGAGAAAAGATTGAGGAGGATTCTTACCTCACAAATTCACGAACAACAAATAATACCAATCGCACAGAATGAATGTTCATAACCAAGAGTCCTTATTTATTCTACAAACAATTAAAATATTTTAATTTTAATATTTTATTATTTTATTAAAATATTTAAATATTATTTCCAATATTTCCAACTTCTTATGTGACCAATAGACTCAAATTAGAAATGTTTGGAAAGGTTTTTAAAAATCCCTCTCATTCTGACGTCAGACTTGTGTGGTCCATTCTAGGCTAAATATGGTTGTCAAGTTGTTAGGGAAATCTAGGGAAATTTTGGCAAAAATTCTAGGGAATTAAAAAAAAATCATCTGGCAACCCTGAGCTGTTTCTTTAGTCTTGATTTAACAGGTGATGAGTGTGTTTCTCCACTACTGTATTTATGTATTAGATTTTTTGAGGGCACGTCGTCAATTTTTTGAAAGACCACCTTCTACGTTAGTTTTTTTTGTCAAGTTTATTTGGACGCCGCGCGCCGGTGACGTTTTTGGTAAGTCTTTATCTAATTCTTTTTTATATTTTTAGTAAATATTATTTTATTTAATTGTCACTATATCATCACGAAAACCTTTAACGGCAAGTGAAATAAATGATGAAATACAGCGTATGATGAATGGTGAAGATAGCGAGCAGGAACCTTTTGAAGATAGTGGAAGTGACTGGGAGTTAGAAGAAGATGCTTTGGAGTTTGAATCGGACGATTCAGATGAAGAATATGACTCTAAAAATAGTGGTAATTCCAAAATTTTCCAGCCATCCAGTGTATCTAGTTCATCTGTAAATTTAATGGATGCATATATAAAAGCGATAGTGGTGGAAAGCGAAAAATCTACAAAAGAAGTACCTGGAACATCAGGTGGGAACTCCACTGTTTCTCAGTTTATTGTAAATCCGAGAAAGGCTCTAAAAGGTAAAAACGGGCATAAGTGGTCAAACAAAATACCTTCATTGTCAAAAAGAACGGCAGCTAGAAATATTATTCATTTTATAGCTGGTCCCAAAGGAAATGCCAAAAACTACACAAAAGTTGAATAATATTTCTTACATTTTTTTTCAGAGGATATATTCTGTCGTACTCTGTTACACTCAAATACTGAAATTACAAGACAATCTAAAAAATATGCCAGTCGTCCTAATATTTCTGACATGAGTAAAAATGAGCTACAAGCTTTATTGGCAATTTTGATAATGTCTGCAGCAAATAAAGACAGTCATCTATCTGTGAAATATATGTTTGACAGTAATATACCAGGAAAATTTTATCAGGCTTGCATGAGTGGTCAGCGTTTCAAATATCTCATAAACTGTCTTAGGTTTGATGAAAAGGAAACACGAAAAGAAAGGCAGCAAGATGATCCTTTTGCGCATATACGCGAAATATGGGACATTTTTATTACCACCTGCAGAGAATCATATACACCTTCATCCTATCTGACTATTGATGAACAGTTAGTAGGATTTCGAGGACGTTGCCCTTTTCGAATGTATTTACCTGATAAACCTAATTCGTATGGTCTCAAAATCGTAATGATGTGTGACAGCTCTTCGAAATATATGATCGATGCTATTCCTTATTTAGGCAAGAAAACCAATACAAATGGTTTGCCGTTGGGTACATATTTTGTAAAGGAACTTACAAAATCAGTTCATGGTAGTAACAGAAATATTACCATGGACAACTGGTTTACATCAGTTAGCTTAGCAGAGGAGTTATTAAAAGATCAGTACAAACTGACAATTATCGGAACTCTTCGCAAAAATAAAAGAGAAATTCCACAGGAATTGTTTAATGTAAAGAACAGAGTCCCCAATAGATCTATGTTTTGTTTTGATAAAAGAAAGACATTAGTATCATATATGCCAAAGAAAAATAAGGTAGTTTTACTTCTTTCAACACTTCACGAAGGTGCTGATGTTTCCAAAATAAATGGCAAACCTACTATAATAACTGATTATAATGGCACAAAAGGCTGAGTGGATACATTTGATCAAATGTGTTCGAATATGAATGCGGGTCGTAAAACGAGGAGATGGCCTTTGTGTATCTTCTATAATATGATAAATATTGCAAGTATTAACTCGTATGTTATTTACACCACAAACACATTAAAAGCAAACAGAAAAGTTTTATCCAGATACGAATATATGGTTGAATTGGCTCGTCATCTCGCCGAACCCTGGCTGAGAAAACGATTGTGTATTCCAACTTTACGTCGAAATCTTAAGCAAAATATTAAAGATGTCCTCAAAATTTCCGAAGAAGTTGAACGTCCGTTACCTGAAAAAAAGAAACGCAAGGCATGTTTCCATTGTCCGAGTAAAAAGAGGCGCATGACTACCACATATT
This sequence comes from Diabrotica balteata, assembly GCA_918026665.1. Classification (NCBI taxonomy): domain Eukaryota; kingdom Metazoa; phylum Arthropoda; class Insecta; order Coleoptera; family Chrysomelidae; genus Diabrotica; species Diabrotica balteata. The sequence continues at coordinate 64,645,506 of OU898276.1, read as the reverse complement.
GCAACCAATGCCATCACGCTATATGTGGCGAACACCGAGGTAATATATGTACAATGTGTGCAAACGAGTAGTGTACATCGACTTTATTTATATGTGTACCACTTACTAAGACTTCATTTTTTCTAATTTTTTGTAATAAAAGTGTTTATAATTACATTTGTATTTTTTTTCAATTTTTTGTTAGATGTCGTAAAAATTACGATAGTCCACCATAACAGTCAGTAAATAATAGTCCACCTTTCTAGGGTTAAGGTCATATAGGTTTATCTTTGTTCTCTTACTTAGAGTCTTGCTTTTCAACATTGGGCATTGGAAGTAATAATAGGTTTTCCTATTTTTACCCCCAAGTAGCTAAAGGTTGATACAGTTTCAAATTTGTGGTTCTGTATTATTACATATTTCTGAGTTGTTGTGGCGTCCTTCCCTATCGTCATTTATTTTGTTTTGTGTTGGTTTATCTCTAGCCCTATTTTCTTTGCGTCCTTATTTAACTTTTTAATTGCTCTTGATTTCCTTTTTTATATATAGGTATCATAACACCTTTGTTCCAATTATTTGGTAATGTTTTTTTTGTCCATATTTGTTGTATTAGCTTGTTTATTTCTTTATGTAGTTCCCTCCGTTTTTTATTAATTCCACTGCTATTTTATTTTCTTTTGCTGCTTTTCCATTTCGGAGGTTTTAAGTTTCTTTTTGTACTTCTTCTGTGGTAATTTCTGTTTCGTCATTATCTGGTACTATAGGTCTTAGTTCTTCATTGTCTTTTGTTTCCTCTTTAGTAAATAGCATTTTTTCTCAATAGTGAATAGCATCAAATTTTTCTCTTATTTCAGTCTTTTCTAATTTTTCTAGGTTCCACTTATTAGAGTTTGTTTTAGCGTAATATCTTTTTTTTTTTCGTTTGAGCGCGCCCATTTTTATTATTACAAGAAACTGGTCCGTCTCCGCGTTTGCCATTCTGTAAGAAATCTTGCCAGTGTTTTTTGTACCAACCCTTAGGTTGTTAGGATGTGGTCGATTTGATTTTCAATATCAGATGATGTCTCAAAGATGTCCTATGTTGAACCAGATAAACTGACAATGTGAGAAAAATAACCGGAAACTAACTATATTTGGCCCAGTGTCGAGAACATTATAAAGGACTGAGGAAGACCTATAGCCATCAGTGCACAAGATTGGCTGAATTATCATTTCGGGGTTTACCATGCCCTAAGCCACTTAACCTGTGCTAACTTATCTTGGCATCAGTGGGTGCCATGCCTAGTTTTCTCATAATAAATTAATTCGTAACTTTAACTATGAAGAAGCATCATTTATGCATCAAAGCATTCTTATTTATACAATATGCACTTGTTGTTCAGTCATATTACGCTTAATACCACTTTCAAACAATACCTTGACTCTTTTCATTTGATCTTAATGGCTCTAAATCTACTACATTCATTTCGCCATATTTGTAAATTCCTTTGTTACAATTATCAAATTATTATTTTAACTACCACCTTATTTCTTGTCCTTATATCACTATCTTGTTTGTAGTATTCATCTTCAAACCAATAGTTTAAATGTGATTTTGCCTTCTAAGCTATTATTTTGTGGTAGGTTTTACATTTAACTACCATAATATTCTTCTGGAAATAAACCACAATCATTATAATTCTTCTTTTTATTCTTTTTTTTTTGCAGACATAACCCTGTCAGTTTGTCAATGTGACTCCTATGTGCCTGATCATCTTCCTATTAGGAAATCGTCTCTTGTCGTCTTTACTACTATATTTGTTGTTATTCGGCATATATGATCGTTTTATTCTATTCTTCGATTTCTTCCCCAGTGCTAGTTGGTTTCCACCTTTCATCTACGTCGTGTATCTGTACTTCTAGCTCTGTCCCATATAGTTTTACTATCAACTTTTCTAAGAGTTTTTCTCTCTGCTGTTTCTAATATTGATTTTGTTCTCTCTGTCATTATTGATCTGATGACTATTGTCCATATTTTGCCTTTAATTTCTTTCCTGATATTTTTATTTCTCCATATTGTTTTATTCAGGCAGCCTACAGCTCTGTTTGATCTATTCACTTGATCTTCTACTTCTGTTTCGAGCTTTCCGTAGCTAGATAATATAATGCCTAAATATTTAAAATCCGTCAATAATTGTTCTACTATCTGACATTATAGCTTCAATTTACATCTTAGTAAATGTGGTCGTATATACAAGCATTTTATGTAGCAGATTATTTCAAGTTGTTTTTCTCCCATTTTCTACCATTGGAAAAATATCGAACTTAGTAGTGAAGTTTGGTTCGGTTCGTAATGCCCCTTTGTCCGCTTCTCGTCGATCGATGCTGATAGGTATAATAAAAGGTTGAAGTTGCGGAGTAAAAGTGATGATTTATTGACAGCAACTCGTAATTACACAATATGGTGTTCGTTCGGTAACTACTCAATATTGACTGTCTTTTAATGTTTAAATATTCTCTCGTTCGTTTTTCTTTCCGTAGTTTTCGCAAATTATTTAAAAGCTTCGTAATTTCTTGACCTAGCTTTTCCTGATCTAAATATAATCGTTCCATTTTAAACGAATATACGTTTGACCTAATTTCAACTTTTATACTAGTGTCAGCAAGATTACCTTAGACAATAACGCAAAATGACCTCTTGTCTAACCTCTGTGACACGGCTATATAGTACAAATTAAATAATGTAATAGTATCACTTGTAACCAGAAGAAAAAATTCTTTATATAAAAAAATGCACATACTACAAAATACTATATATTTGGAATGAATGAACTCTGAATGGGTATAAAAATAACGAATTGTCACGATAATTCACTATATTATGAAATTCAAATGTTTTAAGAATTTTAAATTATAAGAATCAAATTATCGAATATGTGTCCTTTTTTATTTTTACTTTTCTGTATTATTTCATTTATAATAAGGTTGACAATAGAGGACTCAGGTAATCTCTCTGTCGTATCTCATTGCCATCTTCAAGTGGGTCAGTTAGTTCTGCTTCTATTTTTACTTTTATTGTGTTGTTTTGGTAGATATTTTCGATCGTTTTGATTATTACTAGAGGTATCTCTCTTGTGTACAATAAGTGGATAACGTCCTTTAATTAAAAAAAACAAAGATTGAATGCAAACCTGTACGAGTGTGTGTGTCGAACGGGTGCACAAATATAAATATTTGGGAACAAGTGTTAATAACAACAATGACATCACAGTAGAAATAAAAACTAGAATTGGCAAGGCTCGAGCTGCTTTTGTTAATATGAAGGACATTCTCGGAAGTCATGACATTAAGTTATACCTGAAAATGAGATTGATTATATGCTACATCTTTTCGATACTGCTGTACGGAGAAGTCACTTGGACTTTAAACAAGAGCAATACCGATAAACTAAAGGCCTTCGAAATGTGGATATATAGAAGAATTTTAAAAATACCTTGGACAGACAAAATAACAAATAGTGTAGTTCTTCGAAGAATGAACAAATAACGGGAGCTGTTGATCACCATCAAGAAAAGAAAGTTTAAATATCTCGGTCATGTGATGAGAGGGAAAAAGTACTGATTGCTCCAGTTAATTATCCAAGGAAAGATTCAGGGCAAACGAAGCGTGGGTAGACGACGTATATCTTGGTTGCGCAATTTAAGAGACTGGTTCCAGTGCAGATCTAACCAATTATTTAGAGCAACAGCTTCAAAGATACGAATAGTAATGATGATTACCAAACTCCGTAGCGGAGAGGGCACTTGAAGAAGAAAAAGTCCTTCAATTTGCCGGTCAAATGCCTTCTTAAGGTTCACGAAATATAGATATGTCAGATTTTTGTATTCTTATCATTTTTCTTGCACTTCTTGACCTAAAACCTTGTTGTTCTTTTCCGGTTGGTCTCCCTTTTTGAAGAGAGTAGTTAGGATGTTTGATCTCCATTCTTGAGGAATTGAGTTTTGTTCTATTATTCTTGGATTAGTTTTATTAGTTGTTTGAGCAGATCTGGTCCTCCATACTTTAGAAGTTCGTTTAGTAATTTCTGCCTTCTTCTGATAATTTTCTATCTTTTAATTTCCCTACTTCTTTCTTCTCAATATTTATTTCTTCGTTTGTGGTCACCTCTGGTGTTGGTGGTTCATTATCGTCACCTTTAGCAAATAGGAATCAAAAATAGTCTGCCCATATTTCCTTCTAAATGTGTTTCGTTTTTATTAGTTCGTTCATCTCTTTTCTTTGTTCGCTGATTATTCTCCATGTTTCATTACACAATTGCATATTTTTAAACTTACAGTCCATATATGGTTCGAATATGGATCCATATATTCCATATGGATTAAACTGTTAAAACAACGTATGTAGCGCCATTTGAAAGCAAAGTACTTAATTTACGAGAGTAAAACACACTTTTCATTCTGTTATTTGTATTTTGGGAACAATTTCGCGCCTAGAAGTCGAAACAATAATAAAATGTGTAAATTTAGTAACAGATATTATGATTTATCCAAAAAAAAAATAGAAGTCTAAAGGTACCTAATTTGTACATTTCTGCTCATTTTTATTCCACTCGCTTGCTGTTTACCTGTCTCCAACGCATTGCTTTAATTAATCCATTTATTAAAGCACGTCGTTTCTAATAACATGTAATTTCTCTTACAACCACCAGACGTGTCGTAGATATACCGACATTATATATTCAAAACAGGTAAGGCATAAATTTCTTGAATACGCCTCTGTCCCATACGGCCACCGAACGTGAATGTTGGGATTGAAATACAGACCCATCATCCAGTGATGTCACGACTAGCGGTTTATTGCCAGTTCTACCGATTTTTAAAATTCTTTCTTTAATAATTTTTTATATTATTAATATATTAAAATGTACTTTATATAAGTATAAAAATAATATATAATGATAATAAAAGTATAAATAAATATTAAAAAATATAATACAAATAAAGGATTTTTGTTAATTTACTAGTTTTGTTATAACTTATAACTGTAGTAAAGAGCTAAATCGTTCTTATTGTGGCGAAAACATACAAAAATATCTCCCGAAACTCTCAAATGATTCAGTTTTTTTGTCGGTGTAGGCAACCACGGATTCAAACGGACCAATTATTTTTGTTTCGAATTATTCGGATCAAATTCTGTAAACTTACTTACTTGATCTCCATCATTAGTATTTTTGTCAATTATATTTGGAACTCTAAAGGTAAGATTCCACCAAAATAGTGTGCAGCACATTTGTTCACAAACATTTTGTGCAAAACTTAAGCATTGTATGTGTTCACTTATTTCGCATTTAGATTCTGCCTTCACCGTCAAAGCTGTGCACAACTTTTGTAAACGTACAGTGTAGCACACAGAAGTTGTACTAACTAACATCAGTTCTCAATATGGACGTGTTGGAAAACGTAGTCTTTAGTGCTGCAGCTTGTGTTGTAATATGTAGTCTGCTTAAAAAAAACCAAGAAAAAAACCGCGATGTTGGGTGAGGCCTTTTCTACAGCGGCGGAATGAAGAAACGAACAGATTTTTAGAAGAAATAAAAATAGATCTCTTGAGTGGACTTAAAAATTTCACTAATATATCGTGTAAAGATTTTGATTTTATTGTCAATGCCGTTAGTCCTCTTATTGCAAAGCAAAACACCAACTACAGAAAATGCGTTCATGTTTTAATAAGGCTTGTAATTACCCTAAGATATCTTGCTACTAGAGATTATCTTGCAAGTTTATTGTATTTACTAAAAGTTTTAAAAGAACTTATTGCTCGGATTGTACCTGAGACCTGTAAGAGTCTGACAAGCGTGTTGAAGAAAACATTAAGGTATGAAAATTAAACCATATTTATTTACTGTATTGCATTACAGATTACACCAAGGTAATATTTCACTGGTATACTGATCATTGTCTTGATCAGTATCGTGAACCTGAAAACTTAACAGCGTTACAGGATCATGCTAATTCGACAACTCTGAATAAGGTGAAGGAATTGGAGTTGTAGCATATTTTCCAGTACCAATTATAGCATCATACAATAAATTATCAATGTCTTGTTTTCTTGTTTTTATCTGCTTACTAACATTGTCCATAATGGACAAAGTTTGGTCAAATCTCGGGTCTTCATTGACCACACGATGATTTAATGAGTTTTTCGTAGCCTTAAACTTTTCTACTGGCCTTTCAAGAAAAGAATGTTTACTTTCATTTACTGTACTATGTTCTTTTTGCATTAACTGAACACTTTAGAAGAATAGTTGGTGGTGGAGTGTCAATTCGACCAACTTTGGAATTTCTCTCACTGCACTGGGGCTTTGGGTGACAAATTTATTTTTATTCAAGCCCAAAGAATACTGGAAGTGACTTTTTTAATTATAAAGGAGATTTTAGCATTGTACTTTTAGCAGTGGTTGATGCAAATTTTAAATTTATGTATGTAGATGTCGGTTGTAAAGGTAGAATATTGAATAATGGTGTTCTCAAAAATAATGATATCTTTGCTAGTCTTCAAGGAAAATTAAATTTACCTCAACCTACTGCGCTACCAGGAAGGAACAAACCAATTCCATATGTTATTGTTGCAGATGATACTTTTGCATTAGATATGAATGTAATGAAACCATATCCCAGCCAACATGACAAAAGATCAAAAGAAAGAATATTTAATTATCGGTTGAACAGAGCGAGATGTATTGTGGAAAATGTCTTTGGAATTTTCTCCGCTGTATTTAGGAAACCCATACTGTTGGCTCCAGAAAAGGCACAATTAATAACACTGACATGTTGTTACTTGCATAATTTTTTATGACACAAAAGTCGTCTTTACAGTTCTCCTGGCAGTTTTGATAATGAGAACCAAATAACCCATAGCGCTATCGATGGAATTTGGCGGCACGATACACCCATGACAAACTTACTACCTTTAAGAAATGTCGGAAGAAGACCATCTGGAGATGTCAAAGATATAAGAGAAGAACTAGCACATTATTTTCAAACAGTCATTGGAATTGTGCCATGGCAAGACACACTAGCATAAAAAACATACCCCTAAGTGTAAAATAATAAAACTAACCTGTTCATTTATTTCGTCTTGTGAGTTCATGCTGGTGTTCGGTTCATCCCTATCATAAAAGAAATTTAAATATGCATTAGCAAACCATTTTGGCTTATATATACCTGAAATCCCAGAGCCTAAATATTTGAAATCTGCAATTTTCTTCTTCTCTCTTCGGATTGAGCCAAAATAATCTTCTGTTTTCTCATTACCTCAGTCGAGTCACAATCGAAAGTTTGAGCCAGCTCTTGAGTGGCGTCGTGTTTTTGTATTCATTGTGACTGGAATCCCATAGTAAAGGATAAGTTTCAATTGCTTCAATAAATTTTATAATTTTATCATTCGTCCAGTCCACTGTCATTATCTTTCAAAAAGTGCGCGTACAAAGAAAATGTTTTCTCTCCGTTCGTAGTTCGTGAACAATAAGTTTGTACGCGTCAACGCGAGTCCACTGATTCCATGTCTGCGCGCATAAAAGTAACAGATGTGTGCGAACATTTCTGAAATGTTTGCACATAATTTGTTATTGTTAGCGTTAGTGGGTCGACCAGAATAAACATTTGTGCCGTACGCTGTGCATACAGTGCCGCACAGTTCAACACACTGGTGGAATCGTACCTTAACAGTTTTTGGACGTTCACTACATTTATAATTTTTGTTCCTATAACTAAGATGAAATTTTACAAACTTACTCTGATCTAAAATTTTTGTTTTCAACTACTTGTTTCGCTCATTTTGATTAATGTTGTGCATTCCAACTTGATGCATTTTATTATTATTAATAACTATTGTGAAAATAATACACAGCAGAGTAGAGATTTATTTACAGCATACAGGGTGTCCAATTAATAATTGGAAATATATTAACTGTAGATTCCTGAGCTCAGAATATTAAGTTTAACCCAAATAACAAATTAAATATGGCTACTTATGGAGTTACAGGGTGTTTTGTTTAAAAATTTAAAAACTTAAATTTGGGTCAAACCCTAATATTTTGAGCCCAGGAATCTAGAGTTCAAATATTTTCAATCATTAATGAAACACCCTGTATAAACTCACACGACATGCGATCTGAAAAGTTAAGATAATTCATAATATTTAAGTATAATCATAAGTATTTGTGGTCTGATGTGTATTATCAATATTAAACTAGGATTAATACTAATAAGTACTCAATTGAGTATATTAAATTGATTTACTTATTCTAAAAAAAAATAATACTGAAATCAGCAAGCACATTGTTCTGTTTGTTCTAGGAACCAATAAAACACTGCAGCTACAAGTAGCAGGGAACTGCCAAAAAAGCGGAAATTGCACAAGTTGCGGAAATAACCATTCAAAAACCAGAAAAAACCCTAGTGAAACAACATCTGATCGTTAAATAAGTTAGCGTTCTTCTTGTCAATGCAAAACTTCTTGAGTCTGCATTTCAATGCACTTGACATGGCAATCCTTTAGGGTTAAGTGTTGCGATGGTGTGGAATCACAAGCTCTCAATATTAAAAGAGGAGTACGGCAGGGATGCCTCTTGTCACCCCTGCTTTTTAACGTTTACTCCGAAAGAATTTTCAGAAAAGCACTTTCTGAAAAACAAGAAGGAATACTTGTGAACGGCGAAGTCATCAATAATTTGCGATATGCGGACGATACAGTACTCCTAGCTTCTAGTCAAGAAGATCTGCAAACACTACTTGATAGTGTCGTTGAGAGTTGTAGGGAGGCAGGTCTGGATCTTAACATAAGGAAAACCAAAATACTCGTAATAAGTAAACAACAGAATATAAAACCGTCTATATATGTAAATAATATCAAACTTGAGCAAGTTGATAAAATCGTCTACCTTGGACAGCAATTAAATTGTAATGCAGAAAATCACGGCGAAATTAGATCCAGAATAGAGCAGGCTAGAGCTGCTTTTAGAAGGATGTCCAAGGTGTTATGTAACAGAGACCTAAAATTGGCATTAAGGATCCGCCTACTTCGCTGCTACGTGTTCTCGGTCTTACTTTATGCTGTCGAGTCCTGGACTGTGAATAAAATCGATCTAAATCGCCTTGAGGCTTTCGAAATGTGGTGCTATAGAAGAATTTTAAAAGTTTCCTGGGTGGAGAAGATTCGTAACTCCACAATGCTAGAACGTCTCAGCAAGACTACTGAGATCATAAAAAGCATCAAGCAGAGAAAGCTGGAATATTTCGGACATGTAATGAGAGGTCCCAAATATAGATTGCTACAAAACATCATGCAAGGAAAAATATCAGGCAAACGCAGTCCAGGACGAAGAAGAACCTCATGGTTGAAGAACTTGCGAGACTGGTATGGTATAGATACAAGCATGCTATTTAGGGTGGCAGTGAATAAAATTAAAATAGCTATGATGGTAACCAACGTTCTGAAAGGACATGGTACATGAAGAAGAAGAAGTTGCGTTTCATGGTTGGGGCGTCGACATGTGGTAGGGCCATTTACATACCACGTGGGGTATATACTTTTTGTGTGCCGATGTCGGAGCTCATTTGCTTTATTCCACGGCGTGCGAACTAGCAAGTCTGTTGCAAACGATGCTACTCCACCTGCCGTTGGATCTAAACTTTAAACGACTTTTGCAACAAAGGATTATGGCAAATCTATATTTCATAGATTGCAGATCAGATAACTAATTTTATTTATAATTCTAATTCTTAATCTTAAGTAATAATAACAATAATTTGGCAAAACAATGAAACATTCAGTATTTACAGAGAGTAACACACGCTATATATCAAGCTTCGCATCTAAATTTATTTATAAGTTCTACTTATTTGAGAGAAAACATAAAGTAATATTTAGTAAAGCTGTATTAAAAAGTTTCCCCCTAGTCTCAGGAGTTGCACTGGGTAATATCTTGGGGTTCTAGTGTTCTGAAGTAGATATTTTAGTAATCGTAGACATCACGTCACTAGAAGAAAGCACAAACATTTATTAAGATAGCATATTAGCTTATAGTATTATTTAGCTTATAGTTTTCTTTGCTATTGTTATGCCAAGCCCTTGCTACGCCTCTGATCACACATACTAGGCGTTCAACCAATGATTCGTTCTACAGGTGTTCTAACGTCGCCGAGAGCATTCCGCTGGGTTCTGGAAGCGTTTCGAAAAAACAGGCGTCCTATACAGGGTGGTGAATCGTCAAACGGGCCATAGGAAACTCAATGGGAAATTCTAAATTGTTGGATTCTTGCTTCCCTAATTATTTTACACCAAAATTCATGGGAAACTATTTGTAGAGGACTCAAATATGTATCGAAAACAATTGTCAAAATTGTTCTAGGACGTATTCCAAAATTTTGCTAAAATATAATACATTTTTCAGACCACCCCTAAAAGTCAGGCCAGACGTCGTGAACACAATGTGTATTACGTGTTGCGTTTTGTCATATTGACGTTTCTAATATTTGACAATATTTAAATCATAGATTAAATATATATTATATAAGTAGAGACTATATTATATTTATCTATGATTTAAATGGCCAATATGTCGAGGCATTAACTGAATAATAATAATAATAAATGGCCAATATTTTTATTTTGTGATTTATTGTTTAAAAAAATACTAAGTTGATTAAAAAATGTACTCAGTTAAGGAGAAAAGAGCAATAATAAAAATGTTTTATTCATGTTTTATTATAACATTTGTTATAGTTTTATGTTTAGAAATTATCATAAATTAGTTTTAGGAATGAAGATCACAGTAACAGTATATTGGAATTCATTGAATACTTAACATGGAATTAAATTTTGTGATGTATTATTTAAAAGAACAATTAAGTTGATTAAAAAATGTACTCAGTTAAGGAGAAAAGAGCAATAATAAAAATGTTTTATTCATGTTTTATTATAACATTTGTTATAGTTTTATGTTTAGAAATTATGATATATTATTATTAGGAATACAGATCACAGTAACAGTATATTGGAATTCATTGAATTGTTGTATAACTTAACTTAACATGGAATTAAATTTTAGTGTATTAGAATATCTTACGTTAAATAAAGATCCGGTAGTGACAGGAAAAGGTTCGCGCTATTGCCTGAATACAACATTATGTACAAAGTAATATTGTTCAGTAGTAGTGGTATTTAGTAAAATTCATTGTTTATAATTTAATCATAACACAAAAAAATTGACAATTCAAATTGTCAAACATCTGACACTGTCAATATGATAAAACACACGTTATATATTCTTGTATTACGTGTGGCCTAACTTTTAGGGGTGATCTGAAAAATCTAATATATTTTTGCAAAATTTTGAAGTACATTTGATTCGTAGAACGGTTTTAACATTTGTTTTTTATTCAGATTTTAGTCCTCTACAAATAGTTTTTTATGACTTTTGATCTAAAATAATTAGGGAAGCAGCAATTCAACAATTTAAAATTTCCCATTGAATTTCCTATGGCCCGTTTGACGATTCACCACCCGGTATATAAAGGCAATTAGGATTTAACGAGTTAGTCTAATAAATATATTTGTTATTAATAGAAGGGGTAGAGTAAGTTATATTGGGTACCCTCGATCTGCAAATACCGCTGTATTTGTTCTGCATTTATTTTAAGACTTTCTTTTAAGTTATTGAAAAAGCATTTGAAAAATATTGATATTCTAAAAGTGGACTAATTCGCTCAAACACCGGTTCTAAACACTAGCTAGATGAAAAGACTTATAAGGCATCCCATACTTGCTTCAAAAATATCTATATGAAGAGCTCTCATAAGATCAGGAGGTAATATTTGTTTAACTAAATTTATGAATTCTACAATGTTTGATAATTTTTTCGTTTGTTATAAGGAAAAACTATGATGCTAAAATTGTTATCATAACAATATTGACATGAAAAGTATGACATACATAAGTAAAAATGTAGATCAGTTCATAAATATTTTAGGTGGCGATAATACACTGTGTATATTTTTTATGAAAACTATACATATTTTGTATTCACGAATTAATTTCGACTAGATAATTCGATTTTGTATAAACGGATTGCAGATTTTTCATTGTAACTTAAATAGGATCAAACATCGACTACGTTTTTCCCTTTAATAAAGTAAGCCCTTCCCTTTTCCCACAACGAATAACTTCCTCAAATTAATAACAACTACTCAAATCAATCATCTACCTTCTGTAGGTTTTAATATTAACTAGTGATATTCATATCTTTTTACACTGAACTAACAAATTTTACCTCGTTTTACATATTAATAATTATTATTAAAATGTACAGGTGATTTCCCTACTTTCCGTAACACCGGCAACACCGCGGCAACCAACAGGTTTGAATGAATGAAGAAACTTTGAGGGTACATCCCAACATGAATTTGTTTTACAAATAAGTTTGTTTTGATTCGGTAATAAATTTTAAGTGTATCTTGTGCATCTTTTAGTGTTTGTTTTTAATTAGTTATTTGGTGATATATCTCGTTAGTGAATGTGAATTCGACTAAACATATAACGGTTTTGCTAGTGATTTGTGAGAAACAATGAGATGTATAAGTTATTAACGGTACCTGATCATGTATGTATTTGATTTATTTATTTTAAAACGTATTTTAAGTTACGAGTCGTTGAATTAAAGTATATATATTTTTTAAAATAGTCATAAAAGAAAATCTATAGCTGTCGTCTGTCTAAATATAACCTCACTTTGTAAGAATAAGACACAGAGAGCCGTCTTATACACAGCTGAATCACACATTGTTGAATATTACACCGGTACTTATCCAGTTCCGTAATGATCTATTTTTGTTTGATGGGGTCATTACCTCTACGAATAATTTAATCTCACGTAAGTAGTTTTAAAGAAGAATATTATGTACGTAGATATATTTAAAAGTAGGGGTGTTGCTAAGTAAAATAAGAAACGATAATTATATAGTACTCCAGTCGTCAGAGGCGAAAATGCCACTGAACCTCTAAAAATTATACGAACAAGCTGAATTTTACTGAGAATATTAATTATTGAACCCCAAAAAAGATGCAAAAAACCACTTTTACTCTCGGGTTTCCCCTAAACGCAAGGGGATAAAAACGCAAAAAATCGATGTACCAATAATCTGTACTTACGCCCGTAGAAAAAAAAATGTTTTAAATAAAAAATGTAGGAGAGATAATTTTAAACAAAAATGTTTATTAGCACATTTTGTTTAGAATGTTCAAGTTCAGTTTTTATTAGCTCGACGGTAAAAATTCGATATATTTTGATTCAAGTGTCCTATCGACAAAAATCAAGATGCGGTTTTTTTATTGGGAATAACCCCCATCAACCATGGAAGGTTATTAGCGGGGGTACAATATATACTATAATATATTGTAATGATTAATATAAAATATAAACTCTAAAGTTTTTACAAAGTTGATTATAATTTAGAATTTTTCTTGAAGTTCACTTATATTTGATTACACAATTTCGTTTTCTTTAAAAACCTAATGATTTTGTCACAATTCGCACTGTCTAAAGCGCACTTTATATCACTTGGTAGTCCAGTAGCTTGTCTCCATTTTGGACAGTCTATAACAATTTATAAGTTATATTGGTGTCACAGGCGTAGCATATTCTGAGGTTCCTTCCTTGGTAGGTGTTCGTGCGTCAGTCTGGTATTTCCTATTCGGATACGATGTAGTACAACCTGGACCCTTCGCTTTACTAAAATTGGTGTTTTCGCTGATAGATCTGGGTTTGCTTGCCACAATTTATTATTTGGTGAGAGTTCTTACCAAATATCTTCGTAAGTAATCTTCGTAAGTAACCCTGAGTTTTTTGTGTACTCATTAATGTATTTTTTTATATCTGAGTGAGGAATTTGGTTAGTTCTATCATCGGATCTCTTCATTTTACAAGCTTCTTTGGTCATTTGATCAGCTATTTCATTTCCTGGTATCCCAAAATGAGATGGTATCCACACAATATGTAGTTGTTTATGATTATTTTGTAGAGTCAAGGTCTTTTTTAATCTTTACAAAGATTTAAACCTCTTTTTGTGATACATGGTATACAGCCAGCTGTAGGAATTTATTTTCCTTGTGGATTTTTTTATCTGTTGTAAAATCGGATGATTCGGATATATTTTCTGAAATCTCTGGATTACACTTACGGAATCTGTCAATATTACTGTCATGTCTTCAAGTCGATTAAGAGATTGTTGTACTGCCTTGCAACTTATATTAACCTACTGCAACTTATATTACAGGGAAAAGTCTACGGAAAGAGAGGACCAGGAAGAAGAAGAATATCATGGCTCACGAATTTACGAAAATTGTTTTCCTTGACCATTTCAGGACTATTTCGCTGTATATTGAGCTGCGGTCAATAAAGTTAGGATAACGGATAGGCACCACAAGAAAAAGAAGTACTGCCTTGGATATCACAAAAAGTTCAGAAGAATATATTGAGTAGTTGTTAGATAGTGGAAACTTAAGCACAGAATCCTCTGTGACAATAGCGGATCCTACTATTTCCAATTCGGGTGTTTTTGATGCATCGATATAAGCTAGTTGACAGGATGAATATTTATATTTAATATTGTAGAAGTATTGGACAAAAAGAGATGAAGGGGTATTGTCTTTAGTATAAGTTGACAGATCTGTGTTACAATATGGAACTTGTGTAGTCCAAGGGGGAGCAGAATCAATATTGGTATGAATAATACCAGGAAATGTGAAGTTGCTCATTCTTTTGCTAAATGATGATCAAAGATTAGGATTTTGATTGGTAATGTAAGGAGAAAGCATAGGAGTAGGCTGGGTTGTTTGGATTAGTTGATAGCTTGCTTGCGTGTTGTAAACTGAAACGTTATCTTCTAATGAAACGTGGAGATTCATTTGCTTCGACATAAAGACTATCAACTGGACTGGTTCTGTAGGTTCCTAGAGCTAGTCTTAGTGCGATATTTTGTACAATATCTAATTTTTTTAATGTTGAGTCCTTAGCTGAATTATATACAATTGATCCATAATCTAATTTACTGCGGATTAAGGATTTGTAAATATTTAGTAGCTTTGTTGTGTTTGCACTGCAGTTATGATTTGCTAGTATTTTAAGAATATTTATGTTCTGTAAACATGATTTTTTAAGTAACTGGATGTGTTTGTTGCAAGTAAGTTTTGAATCAAAAATCATACCTAGAAATCTATGTTCCTGAACATTTTATAAAAATTGATCATACAGTGTTAATTTTGGAAGATTTGCAACAATTTGATGTTATCGAGAAAAGCACATTACTTTTGTTTTAACCATAGAAAATTTCAGTCCTGCTGTTTTAGACCATTCGTGTAGAGAATTAATAGAAAGTTGAATTATGTTTGATGTCAGATTAAGATTCTTATGAGAAATATAATTACGAGGTCATTTGCATATAGGATTGCTTTAACAGGATTTTGGATACTGTTCTTGATATTGTTAATTGCAACTAAAAAGAGTGTTGCGCTTAGTGTAGATCCTTGGGGTATGCCATTTTCTTGTGTATAGTATTCTGAAAGTTCCTGATTTGATTTAACTCGGAAATTCCTGTCATCTAGAAAATTTTTAATGAATGCTAGAAAATTTCCATCTATGCTCCTATGCTGTAATTTAACAATAACGTCATGTTTCCATACAGTATCATAAGCTTTAATTATATCAAAAATGACAGCTATAACTAGAGGTACGGAATTTTCGCAAATAAAAAACATGAATTTCGCATTTACTTTTTTTATAATTACAAAATTTCGCATTTATTTTTAACTACGAGTAAACAACAAAAAACATTATTAATTAAAAGCTAACATCGTTGTAATTTCGACATTCGACTCTTTAAGAGCTGTTCTTCGATCTGTCACTACAATATTATATTTGCTGAAGAATCGTTCTGCATCTACGCTGTTCGTTGGACTCCAGATGCTCTGTAATGCTGCTTTAGCAAATGACGGAAAACTGCATTGTGTAGCAAGCAAAATATCCTTCACATTGGGATCTTCGTTCCTTTGTATCGATTGAAGGATTAATCTGTGAAAGTGAGTATATCCATCTATGTACTCCAATTGTGTCATTGTTCTAAAAAAAAGGAATTTTAGCAAAGCTTTCTGAGAGTACACTCGGGTTCACAGTAAAACTTGCAGCTATACATGGGTTAAATAACTGTCCAATGTGTAAGAAAGCCTCGTTTGTGTCTTTTAAAGTCATATGGAGAGTTAGTTTATTAAAGGCTTTGTCGTTTGCTTTCATAAGCATTTTCTTCAGTGTAGCGTCAATTTCTTCGTTTTCAGTGAGCAATCGAGATGTTTTTACACCAAAATAACCTTGGCGATGGTGTTCAAGTGACGATTTTAAGCCCTCTAATTTGTTCCATAACAGATGGGCCAATGGATAACTGGCTCCTTCCAAATCGTGTATTAATTTCATTAATTTTGGACAGAACTCGGTGGTGAAGGTCATTTGAATTTCTAGTTTACGCCTGAAAGTTTCATCGGCGTAATTGTCTTTGAGAATTTTAATACTGGAATTTTCATTCTCCCACACATCAAAAAAATTGAGTAAGTGATTAAGATATTCACTTAGATACGACACTGCTGAGAACCAAGAGTTCCATCTAGTTACAACTGGTGCTGGATAAAGTTTTGCTGGGAGATTGGGCACGTTTTCTTTCAAATAATTCAAGTAAGAGTTCTTCATTTTTCTTGAAAGACAAAAGGCTGACTTGACTTTTGCTGTAAACATGTTTAACTCCTTGAACTCTCCTACAAACACATCACCAACAAGATTAACTTTATGAGCCCAACACTGGCAATGTAAGATATGTGGCCCTATTAGAATTTTTAATAGGTTAATAGTACAGAATCTATAGTTCTGAAGAGAATAGCAAAAACACATCTTCCTTGTCCATCCGAGGTTTCGTCTGCACAATGGGCTTGTCTTTCAGCTGTTGCTTTGTATTGGCTTTTTCAGACAGCCCACACCGAGGCACTACCTTTCTCCTTAAAGTGTCCGCACATGGAAGAGCACCCGACATCGGCACATATCTAGCAATATATTCACGCACAGCTGGATGATCCAATTTATGAAGTGGAATGTTGTCTTTCAGACACATACTAACTGTATCCTCCACAAAAGTATCATTTTCTTCTTTTGCTCGTTTCTGTCTCTCAAAGCCACTAGCAATTGACATTTGTCGCTTAGTTCCTGAAGTAGATGCTATAGATTTTTTCTTGTTAATGTGGTTAGTCGACTTCACATGTTTCTGCAGTGTGTCCTTTTTATCACCTTCCAAACGAGTATTACAATACTTACACATCACAATATTTGTGTCACACAGATATAGGCCATCGGTTGCAAATTCTTTGACTCGATCACTCAAAATTGTTTTAGGGCGTCCCATTTTAGGAGATACTTTAAGTAACTTTATTTCACTATGAAAACTTTTTTGATAGACTATGTTCTCACTCAGTAAAAATTGACGGAATAATTATTGATTGTCCTGGTTGACTAATTTATATGTTTAGAAAATAAGAATTAGGCGACTTTTATCAACAACAGTCGGCTTATTTATATTTCTCAAAGAATCAACATTGAAAAATATCAATTCCTTATCTTATCTTTATCTATTTAATGATGAACAATGAAAGATCCTTCTGTTTCAACACGTGTTACAACAGTAAACAATCCTTTCAAAAATTACAATAGAAAACTTTCTGTAAAATCTTTCTATACCTTCGTAACTACCTACTTATTTAGGGGTGAGTTGAGCACCTGCCGATATTTCGCGGAAATAAACAAAAAATCCATATTTCGCATTTATCGCATTTATGTTCAAAATTTCGCCGAAATTCGCATCTATTTCGTATAAACGAAAATTCCGTACCCCTAGCTATAACTTGTCGATTAGTTGCAAATGCCTTATTAACTGCCGATTCTAGCGACACTAAATTGTCAGGTGTGCTTTTATTTTTCCTAAAGCCGCTTTGCTATTAGATTTTTTGATTCTAAAAGGAATTGTTACCGTCTATTTAAAAAAATTCCTAATAATTTATATAAAGGAGATGTTAAGGATATTGGTCTATAAGATTCCGGGTTTGACTTATTTTTGTTAGGTTTCAAAAAAAGGAATTATTATAGCCGTACTCCAAGATGCGATTTAAAGTTAAAGTGTTCAACTTTCGTATGCAATTTTTTTACTCAGATTTTATAAAGGTGTTTAATAAATAAACGTGGCCCGATTTTTACAATTTTTTATGATTCTCATGAGATCAATACAATGTATCCCTTTCATTGACTGGCCACTATTAAGTTTCGATAACCAGAGCCTAACCTTCAAAACTTATAGCATGAAATTTTAGTTTTGAGTTTTGGCAACAAATGCGAGGCTTTAAAGACGCTGGATTTAAACTTTCACATAACAAACTATCCAAAGTGTTTAAAACTTTTTTTTTTCAATTACACTAGTACGTTTTTCAAATGAACCCAATTTCTTCTATAAACTACACCCACAACCGTCTTCTTAAAGACATTTCCCGTGACGTGCGATCGTTTGTAATGTAAAACATTAAATTCTGCTTTTTTTATTCATATTTCAGATACCTCATATTTGTTGGTACAACTTAAAACTCAAATTTCTTGTCATAGGTTTTAACGACTGTTCTCTAAAAATGAAAATTTTACTACAAAAATGGTCAATGAAAGTTTTTTTTTTTGTTTAATAAAACTCCAACAGGAATCTTATGACTATTGCTATCTGATCATTCACTATGATCAATAAGCAAGTAAGTTCTATAATATATACATATTACAAGAAACTTATCTAAGGTTATATTCAGCAATATTCCTTAGGCTCTAATACATTATAGTACTACTAGCTAATGTGTACACTTTAGCCGCACTTTACTCTGCTTTTTCACTTTCACTCACTTATAGCACTAAATCAAACGGCTTCGTTCTCTTTAGTCTTCTTATCTGGTTGGCGTTGTCTAGGAGTTTGATGGCCTCGACGTTCACGTGGTTGGAGAGCCTCTGTTCATGACCCTCGGCAAACTTACTTATTGTCTGCTTGATGTTGCTTTCTTTTGTACAGCCCCATTTTGAACAGATTTTGTTTCATTCAATTTGATACGCCATCGGCTGCTCCAGATGTTAATTTGTTCAACAGAGTTCTGTAACATGGTAGCTGCATCCTCGTGGTTTTGTCCGACTGCTAGTATGCATGTGTCGTCTGCAAATGTCGCAATTGTGTTAGGTTCTAATGATGGAATATCGCTGGTATAGAGCAGGTATAGCACTGGCCGCAGGACACTTCCTTGTGGAACTCCAGCTTTAACTTCTCTTAATTGTGAAAATGCTTCCTCATATTTAACTCGAAAGTATCTGTCGGATATATATGATTCTAGTAGTTCAGAATATTGTTTTGGTAAGTAGCATCTCATTTTATGATATATATGATTATATATATCATATATATACGGATATATATGATTCTAGTAGTTCAGAATATTGTTTTGGTAAGTAGCATCTCATTTTATGATATAGTCCATCATGCCACACCTTGTCAAAAGCCTGCGCTACATCGAGGAAAATTGCGGAACAAACTTTTCCTTCTTCTAGAGCTTTTTCTATGATATCTGTTATTCTATGCACCTGATCTATCGTTGAGTGGCTTGCTCTAAACCCAAACTGATAATTAAGAATTAGATTTTTTTCCTCTATAATCGGTTTTAGTCTCTTCAAGAGTAATTTTTCGTATAATTTAGACATGTAACAGTGAAATATGCCTATATGAAGAAGCTTCTTGTGGAAGTTTTCCTGGTTTTAGTGTCATTATAATTTCTGCCACCTTCCATATCTTTGGTACGTATCTCAACCTAAAGGAAGCGTTTATAAGATGTGTTAATTTTATAATAGCTTTCCTTGGAAGTTGCTTTAACACTTCCCCAGTAATTATATCAAATCCAGGAGCTTTCTTTGGATTTATATTTTCTTTTATTTCCAAATATACTTCTTTTGGAGTTACAAGGCTAATCTCCATTTCGTCTTGATCAGGGAGCTCCCAGTTTATTCTTTCTTGTTCTTCATTTGGTTGAAAAGTATTTTCTAGGTGGTCAGCAAACCTGTTGGCCTTTTGTATATTGCTTCTTGCCCAGCTACCATTAGTATTTCTAATTGGTGGATACTGTAAGATTGGCCTTTTTAATCGTTTAGTAGCCTTCCACAAAGAGTAATCACTTAGGTAAATGTTAACCGATTCGTTTTTAATTTTCTGTATTTCTCTTTTTAATTTTTGTGTGGCATTGTTTAATCTAGTTTTATCAACTGGTGCTCTAGACTGATGCCACTTGCGCTTAGTTTTCTTTTTTCGGTTATCATTTCTCTGATTTCTTTTGGGTAGTTATTTCCTTTTATTCTTTCGACACTGTTCGTGCTGTTGTTCCAAGCAGCTTGTTGTATATTTTTATTGAGTAATTCTACTTCTGCTTCTAGTTGATCAATGGTTCTTAATGGCGCTGAGAGGTTAATCTTCTCTTCAAGGTCTATCTGGAAACTTTTCCATGTCATTGGTCAATGAAAGTGATCAAACTTATTGATCTAATGAGCTGCACTCTTTACCTTTAAAACACATCTTGATTTTTGTCGATAGAGCACTTGAATCAAAAGATATCGAATTTTTACAGTCGGGCTGATAAAGTAGGATCGTTTTAGCCTGTCGCATAAATAATAAAAGTGTCTGTTCAGATTTGCCACACTAGTCAGTGGTTTTCTTTATTTATCCTCAAGTACTACAGCCGACCAGTAGGAGGTTCGGTACCACAAAGCAGGTAGAAAAGGGAAAGCATAACAGAGTGGCTGTAACTAGAGTCATAAATTATTTTTCGGGCGTTAATCCGAAATACTCCAGAGTAAAACGACTTCACTATACCAATTTTACTGAACATTGATTTCGCGCGCGTAACTGACATTTAAAATCGACGGTCGCTTCAAGCGTTGTTTCTAAGAGAACATTACTTCTACACAAAAAGTGTTAATAAACATTTTTGTTGAAAAATATCTCAGCTAAGTACATTTTTTATTTGAAATTTTTTTTTTCTGCGGCACAGATTCTTAGTAAATCGATGTTTTTGCGTTTTTACTCCCCTACGAGGGTGATTTTAGGGGGAAGCCTGGAGGTAAAAGTGGTAAACTTTCTTGAATCTTTTTTGGGGTCCTAAAATTAATATTCTCGTCAAAATTTAGCTTGTTCGTATGATTTTTAAGGAAAAACACTCTGATGACTGGACTATATACATATAGTATCAGGGTAGACTATGGGTATGCTAGCTAAAAGAGTAGGTATACCAAAAATAAGAATTTCAATTTTATTTTTGTCAAAAACTACAGAAGCTTTTAAAAAAATCCAAAAAGTGTATAAAAATATCAAAAAAACTTATTGTAAAACTTAATTATGTCAATCATAAACAAAAATAATAAACATCAATAATTTTTATTAATAAGAAAATATATATAAAAAGACATTACCTTTTTTTAAATTTACAAAATTTATTAATTCCAAATATGGAATGAATTTGGAAAGAAGATTCTGACGAATAAGAATAATTATTCTCCTGATACGGAGTAATGTAATGACAAAATTATTGTCACACAGTGTTGTTACATTTAGTTAAATTTAGAAATAAATTAATTTTGGTTAATATCCTTATATCCCAACTTAAAAAACTCAAAAACTTTGTTACTATTTTTTTTTATAAATTTTGCGCCACTTGAAATCTGCAGCTCGGGGCACATGCTCCCTTTCTTCTTCTTGTAGTTCCTATCCCTTTCGGAAGTTAGCGACTTCATCATGGCAATCTGTATTTTGCAAACTGCTACTCTGAAAAGATTTGTGGTTGTTGGGTTGAATCACGTACGTAGATTCTTCATCTAGGAATTACTTCGCCTTCCTGGTCCTCGTTTTCCTTCTACTTTTCCTTGAAGAATTAATTGCAGCAGCCCATATCTTTCGCTGTTCCTCATTATGATAACGAAGTATTCAATTTTGGCTGTTTTTATTGTGCTTAACAACTCTTTTCCTTTGTGCATTCTTAATAAAACGTTCTGGTTAGTAACGTGGTCGCTATAGGATATCTTTAGGATACTACGATAAAGCCACATTTCGAAAGCCACAATTTTCTTACAGGTAGCGTCTGTAAGAGTCCACGACTCAACTCCGTACAACAATATAGGAAAGATATAACATCGTAGTAACCTGATTTTTATGGTACTGATAAATCGTGGCATTTGAATAGCTTAGCCATTTTTTGAAATGCAGATCTTGCTTTCTCTATTCTAGATTTTTTGTTCTATGGAATGGTCCCAATTTTCATTGACGTTCGTGCCAAGGTAGGTGTATGTTTTTACTCTTTCTATTGGTTGATCATTCACACTGATTCTCTTAATTTGCTGTATATGTCAGTGAATATTTTTGTTAGTCGTGGAGTACCGTCGGTGTTAAATAGCTATGAATTCAGCATATGCATTGTCAGGTTCAGGAGCTTTTCCATCTTTTAGTTGTGATATTGCTTTTCTACTTTATCTGATGTGATTGGTAAGTGGTCATTACATGTAGGACGGAGGTTGTTCGGACCTATTATCATCAAACAGTTCTTGTATCTATTGGGCCCATATGCATATTTCTTGATTTTTATCTGTAATGATGTTCTCCTGTTGATCTTGCCAGTTTTCTTTTTGACTTTCTTATTTCAGTTCTTATTTGTCTCTAAATATTTTTGTACATTCTTTTATTATTCTTTGATTTTCTTCTTTTTTTCCTTGAGCTGCAGTATATTGTCATTCATTCGACTTCTCTCTTCGATTTATTTTTAATTAAGTAAATGTTCTTCTCTGATCTTGTTAAAGGTCCCTTGTTAAATAGCTTATTGCCTCTTAAAATTTTAAAAGGAGTAAATGAGAATATTATTAAACATTAAAATTATCAATAATTTCAAGATCAAATGCTTTTTAACCATGCATCACTTATACTATGAGAATTTCTCTCACTCTTCCTTTAAATATGCACATTCTACAAACGGTAAATAATTTGCACTGTTGCCCCTCAATTCTAGGTGACTTTTGAAGTGTCTTCATCGATATGCCTAAGCGTGTACAATGTTTAGTGTAGACTGATAGTAGATATTGTATACTTGTTAGTCGTCTGCAAATTTGTGTGAGAGTTTCTCTCATCACGCGAGTTCTTACATTAACATATTGCTTGTAGCGTCAAAGAAAATTCTTGTAAGTAAAAGTTTTTTGATATGCAGGACGTTTTATTATTGTTATAATATAATTTTAGATAGTACACAATGAGTAAATGACGAATGTTTGTAGTCTTAAAGGAAATTCGATATGAAGATGTTAAAAGAGATGAGATGATCGCTAAATACCGTAGACCCGAAAAGAACAGGGCCAAAATCAAAAATTATAGAAGATGACGGACGAGTAGACTCCAAAGACTAACAGTGGGCACAGTAAACATAATACGTAATCAGAACAATCTGATGAATACTTATATTGAAAATTTTCATAATAAAGTTGAAGACAATCGTGCGTATGCGTTTGCTATTTTACTGGTACAGACAGAAAACTCACTGGATGGCTCATCCTCTACGACCAAATGTACGAATCCCTAGAAATAATATTATTAGTCATCTTCCCGGAGTAAAAATGTTGCAAAAAATGTAAATTCTTCGGAAACTAGGGATTATATATTACAAAAGCAATGATAAAGAAAATAAATATACCAGATAAAGAGGTTGCCAAAACACTCTAATCCAAACACTTCAGGGATATATACTTCTATGGGTCTATTACACATGGCTGGGGTAAGGAAGGCTCAATATGTAAATACTAAGGAACTTTAGGAGAATTCGATAATTATTTCATCTGCTTGCTTTAGACTAACGATCTCACGAGAACACTTTTATTTTTTAGGAAAGGCACTAAGATTTGACAATATCAATGACAGAAACGAAAGAAACGAAAGAAAAAACGATAATTTGAGATTATTGCTATTTGAGAAATATTTGAACATTTCGTGTCCAGATGTCAAGAAAATTACCAAGTTGGCGAGTATTGTACGGTAGATGAAATGTTTTAGATTACTTTGCAAATTTCAGCAATATATTCTTAACAAGTCTCAAATATGGCATTAAAGTATATGCCTTAGTAGATTCTAGAACGTTTTATACCTGCAGTATGAAAATATATGCTGCAAAACAGCCGGATGGTCCTTTTAATTTAGAAAATTCTTCATCTGCTGTTGCTAAGTGTATACCATAACATATCCCATATTAGATACAGGTAGAAACATTACACTTGACAATTATTTCACGTCGGTGCCGTTAGCAAAAGAACTACTTGGTAGAAAAACTACGCTCGTGGGGACCCTGAAGAAACACAAGAGGGAAATTCCACCAGTATTCATACAACAAAAAACGGCATCTAGTAGCATGTTTTGTTTCCAGAAGGATATTGTGTTGCTGTCGTAGGTATAAACCACAGCTTTAAAAAAAAAACGTACTGATGTTGTCTATATTTCACTCCGGTGGCCACATCTATTCGAATTCTGATAAACAGGTACAACCTGAGATTATTACGTTTTACAACCTAACAAAAGGAGTAGTTGATGTGGTCGACAAATTAACATCAACGTATTCTGTGTGCAAATTTTGTTGCTGCTGGCCATTTAATATTTTTTTACAGCTCTGTACGTTGCTCTATTAATTCAAATATAAAAGTAATACTGGAATTATTAAAGAACGTATAATTGATCACAATAATCTGGCCAAAGCTTTAATTAAACCTCAGTTGGTTCTTCGTTCAGCGATTAGGTCTTTGCCAATAATATACGAAGCATGTTAAGGGAATATTTAAATAAACACCAGATTTAACAAAATAGAGAAGCACCTCCAGAATTTTTTGTACCATGCCCAAGAAAGAAGAACAGAAGAACATTCATCTAAAGATAGATTTAAAGTAAAATATATAGGGTATTTATTTTTGTTGTTCACAACATGGTGAAAATTTGTTTTATGTTTATAATGTACCTACTGAAATAAACCTTTTTTTAACTTGTATTACACAGTGTGTCCGTAAAGTATGGAATAAATTCGATATTTACTAAATCAAAAGGTCGATTAAACGTCGATTTTTAAGTTTAATGTTCTACATTTTACAATAAAATTTCATTATACAAGGTGATACACCTTAAGGTGATGAAGTCATCGGCTCTTATTTTAAATGTAACACCTTGTATTTTATGACATTTGTAGATCGACAAAAATGAGCTGATTCCAAAAAAGTATGATACTGGGGGTTTAACGGATATAATTTGAAAGATATGCGCTAAGAAAATCAACTTTTATTGATTTTATTGAAAGTGATCTAATAAATAAAACACGACTTTATCTTAAATGTTCGAATTGTAGCCCTTGTTGTATTTGACAGTAACCCAAACATTGTACAAATTGTTTAGAACGTTGTTTATGGTTTCTTGAAAAATATTGTTTATTTCTTTTCGAATTCTTGTCTTCAATATTTGCAGGTTTCGTTTTATAAACAACATTCTTCAAATGACCCCACATAAAATAATCTGAAGGATTGAGGTCTAGCGACCTCGCTGGCCATTCAATGTGTCCACGTCTTAGAAACCACCTGTTCGGAAAAATTTCGGTACCTTAGAACATCTACAGCATAATGCGGAGGCACAGCATCCTGTTGAAACCATTAACTTTCATCAAAACCTCTAGGATTAATTCTACTGCGGAATAAATTAACTAAAGTAGGTGCGAGATACCCCCTTAAAAACTGAAGGTATGCTGGCCCGTTTAAATTATATTCGAAAAAGTAGGGCCCGCTGATTCTATTTCTTACAATGCCAGCCCATACGTTTACCTTTTGCGAGTAATGTGTGATGTTCTCGCATCTAGGTGGGGTTTTCTTTTGCCTAATATCTACAATTCTGATGGTTAATCTTGCCATTTAATGTGAATGTAGCCTCATCAGAAAAAATCATATTTTGAACCAAGAGAAGGTTTCGGTGGCAGTTATCTATCATTGTATCCTAAAATTGTATTCTATAATCTGGATCATCCTCGTTTAATTGCTGTACAAGTGTGCATCTAAAAAGGTGCCATTTTTCAAATTTTACTACTTTGTGTACCTTTTTTTGCAAATATCGAGATCACACGACTAACCTTACGAACACAAGTGCGCATCTTTTTCAAAACCAAATGCACATCTTACAAAAAGTAAGTAAGAGCATCTGATGTTGTATCATAATTTACAGAGGGACGACCTAATTTGCGTGCGTTTTCAACCGTACCAGTTTCTCGAAATTTCTTTTCAATCTTACTTATTGTTGACTGCGTTATGGGTCTTTCTGGATATTTATCATTAAATAAATTACACACTTCTATCTGAGTTCGCAATTTGTCTCCATACCCAATTATCATGAGTATTTCAATTCTTTGCTTTACACTCAAATTCATTTCTACTTTAAATTAATTCTCAGTAATAATACAGAATATTCACGAATTAATACAATTATTGTACTCCTTAACTGTTATTAAATATTACTAAAAATAATTACATTTCACTAAAAACTAGTAGTAGGCCACTTTTTTGCAATTGATCATAAATAATTTATTTTGTAAGCGCATATCTTTCAAATTATATTCATTAGACCCTGAGTATTATACTTTTTTGGAACCAGCTCATTTTTATCAATCTAAAAATGTCATAAAATATAGGGTGTTACATTTAAAAAAAGAGCCTATGACATAATCACCTTAATGTGTATTATCTTTTATAATGAAATTTTGTTGTAGAATGTATAACGTTAAACTTTAAAGGGACGTGTTTTAGATTTTTTTAAAAAGCCTTTTCATTTAGGAAATATCGAATTTATTCCATACATTAAGAACACACTGTATAATAAATTCTTTATTATTATGAGTGCTTTAGTTTTATTCATAACAAAAAAAACTATTACACTAACCAAAACTTTGAAGGAATCCCGGTGTAAGAGAAACTCTCACACACGAATGCTCACATAACTTTTTAGGGCGCGAGTGATCCAGGGTTAAAAAATGTTTTATCATTGCATGTGTATAGATCACCGCACATGACATTCTTCCGTTGCGTGTAATACTACGGAGATTTCGCTATCCTTTTCATCCATCGCCATAGAGAATAGTATACTTGTAGCCGAAATACGTTGACTGTAATTACTACCTACTTTATACGAATTTCGGAATGAATGTTCATATATTCGACGCTTTCATTAAATTAAATTAATTTGTAATTAAACAGTTTTGATTAATTTTTTAATTTTTTGTTATAGTATAATTTAATTATTGTAATAAGAACTTCAGTTTAAAGATAGGTTGTTTTAAATTTATATTTAAATATTGTCCGAATTAGATATACAGATTGAACGAATTTAAAACAGATCATACAAATTAATAATATGTCTGTTTAAACTGCATTTGAAATAGTGGACCAATATAAAACTTGGACAAAAACAAATCCATACCTGGGTATAGACATTGTATAAAATATCGTTCAACTACCTGTCTCGCAACAATGTTGTTTGCGTAAAGAAAGCGATAATAGTTCAGGAAATGAAGCTTGAAAAAAGTTAAAACTTCGCAATTTTTTCGTCCTGCATGGATTGAGTTGAAATTTTAACAGAAGGTAGGTGATAGCCCAAGGATCAAAATCTATATCGAACCGAAGTGCGCTGAAGGGTTTTAGGGGTGAAAACTACCCCTAATTGTCAAAAATTATAAAATAACATAATAAACCTGAATATGGGTAAAATTTGGTTTGAATTAATTAAATAATGATAATTTCGTGCTTTTGAATAAAGTTCCATATTTCAACCCTTAAAAAAGGGATCCTTGTTAGAGATTAATGTAAAAAGAAGTAGTAATTCGAAGAAAATGATTTCGCGTTGGAACGATTTACATAAAAATTTGGAATTAAGCTCAACTCACCCTCTGCTTTATAGTTTATGTCATGCCGATGAACCCTGATTGTTCTTAAACCCTAATTTTCAAAATTTGTAAAATAACATTACAAATCTTAAGATGAGTGAAATTTGGCTTGGATTAGTTAAATAGTGGTTTTTTTTATACTTTAAAATAAAATTTCATACATTTTCAACCCTGTAAAATCAATTGTTATAAGTGCTTTAGGTAAAAACAATTTTTTGGCAAAATTTTGCAACTTTTCAACTTTTGAAAATCACCCTTTACAACATTGCAGTTTTTATAAACTAATTTAATAGATATAAATTGAAAAAAGTAGAATTAAATACAAAAAAAATTATCAACATAATAAGGCACCATATATTCTTATACATTTACATAAATAGTAGAAAATATTTAAATTTATAGGTAAAACAATTATAATATTAATTTTATTCGTCATCAATTATATCTTCATCGTGATCTATGTCATCCTCATCTTCTTCAATTATTGGTGGACTATTATTGCACCCTTCACCTGAGCACCCAGAACAAGTAGAGTTACAGTATAAACCAACTTTTCTGCACCCACATGAAACGCCGCATCCTTTTTTGCATTGGCAAAAAATAATTTTCAAAAGTTCATCGGGTGCAGGTTATTTATTTATGCGTACGGGTAATAACAAACCATCTTTGGAATACCATCCCCAATCTGTTGCTCTGATATTTTCATTGCCAAGCCTGAATTATGCTCTGAAATGTACTGTACTATACTAGTGGAATTTTCCGGAAAAAAATTAATTGGTTTTTTTAAACGTATTTCCTTCATTTTTAACGATAGAGTGTTTCTTCAAAAACGATTTTGTAGAGGTTCTTAAGAGCTACAAGGATCTGTGAATTAAATCTTTTTGGAACCCTTGGTTTTTAAATGGGGTTTCGAAAAAGATGGTGCTTGATCGTAAATCGATGTTTTAAACGGCTATATCTCGCCAAATATTCATTGTACAACAAATCTAAATAAAGGAAAATTTTAGTCATTAAAAAAGCTACAATTTAGTACATTTTTATTTTTTTCATATATTTAGTATTTTCGGGGATATTTAAAAAAAGAAGGGTAAAAAATATGAAATTGTAAATCGTTTCTCGCTTTATGCTGTACTTTTTCTAAAACTAAGCATTTTAAATGGGTCAAACTTCTTGGACCTATTAATAATACATGTATAAAGAGAATTGCAGAAGGGTGAAGATCGATTTTAATTATGGGTGTGGTTAGGGGGTTGTTTTCATCGATTTTCTCGTAAAAAAATGAGGTATTGACCTTATTTTCATCATAACTCACTCAATTTTTGAGCTAGAGTCTTTTTTTATGATAGGTCTATTTATGCTCTTTAAAAAAGGTTTTGTGAGTTTTCTTCCAAAAATGCACCATTTTCCCGATATTTGACTTTGAATCTTTCAAATTTTGCATTTGAAGAAAACCGCTGAACATTGATAGGCCGTATTTCGGTTCCTGTTATATCGCAAAAACATTTTAAAAAATGAATTGTATTTGTCTTTTTAAAAGCTACAAATTTGTTCTCTACAATTTTTTTGATAAAATGCACCATTTCCGAGTTATTCGCGAAAAATCAATTAAGAACGTCGATTTTTTCGTCTAAAAGTTGTTACTTTCATTCGCGAATAACTTGAAAAATACCCCCTTTACAAAAAAAATGTATAGAGCATTTTTTGGTTAGAATCACTTTTTTAATCGAAACCTGTAGTTAAAACGTAAAAAAAAATTTTCACCCCCGGTGGCAACCTTGGCGCACTTTGGTTCGATATAGATTTTGATACTTGACTATTACCTACCTTCTGTTAAAATTTCAAGTCAATCCACGCATGACGAAAAAATTGCGAGGTGAAATGCTTCATTTCCTGGACTATAAGTGGTTTGACAGCATAATAAAATCGTAGATTTATGTGTAGCTTTCAATTTTTATGATTTCAGAATCCAGCAGCCCACTGAAGTATTGGATTTTTATAATATAATTATTTGCCAACCTTTTGTTGGTCAACCACCTACAGCAGAATTGAGCCGAAAGACGTAATATTTCGTATGTTCTGAATTTACTTCGTTCAATCTGTATATATTATGTGTGTTTCCTGATAATTATAATAAAGATAATTTTAAAAGTGCTTACAAACTAATTCTTTGAGAACCGCGACAAAAACCCTATATGTTATTTAAAAATACTCATTCCTCATAATACAATACAAACAAAATACCATAACAATATATATATATATATATATATATATAATATATATATATATATATATATATATATATATATATAAACTTTTTTTTGGCTAGTTTGGAAAAAATATGTAAATACTCTTTTCTTTTTGGGTGTGGTAGTCAATAAAAAATAGAGCTTTGCTAAGGCGTGCTATTTATTCTGAATCCAAGCTTTCGGTGGTTTTTTGCCACCTTTATCAAGGTCTACAAAGAAAATTACTGTGTTGTAACAATTTGAATGATGCAATAAAAAAGTTATCAAAAACTTACCCGAATGTAAGATTCGTGGCATAAACAACAACGTTAAATAACATGATATGTACGGAATTGCAACTAACCTTAAAAATGTTACTGTTTAAAAAGACACTTAAAATTAATACATACGTTAAAAAGTTAAAAAACACAAAATGAAGGACATGTTGAAACAGTCTTCGTTGCAAACTTGATTTCAGTCATATTTCACGAGCAGAAAGAGAAAGTGGAAGAACAATTATTGTTTACATAGTTCGAAGAAAATACAAAAAAAAAACTTTCAAAATAATGTCTAACAAAATACCGTTTATGAATTTTGAGTACTACCAACTGTATTACCACCTTGAAATTGAGAGGGAAATTAAAAATAGTATTTATAAAATAAACAATAAAAAAGAAATAGTATTTAGTAAATAGGTTTAGAGAAAACAAAACTGAATTCATAACTGAAGTTTGATCAAAAAATAAATTTTTAAAGAAAACTCTGAGATGCAAAATAGCTCAATCAAAAGTCAATAAAAAATTGTAAATTTTGCTAAGATTCTGGATCCCAGATCTTTTATTCAGATTGTTATTACCACTCTTGCTGATATGTACCATCTCTAAGAAAGTTCTCTTAAATTTATTTTTCTCTCTGGCTAATATTTTTACATTGTTGAAATCTATCTTATGGTCTAGATCGATAGAATGCTCTGCCAAAGCACAAACAAAGATTAAACAAACCTACTTACTTGTTTGACCTACGTGACCGTTCAGCGTAAAAGACGCTGCAGAAAAAAAGCACATTTTGTATGAAATTCTGGTTTCTGTTATATTTTCTCATAACGGTTTCGCAGAATTCGATTCTTTTATCAAAGCCATCTAATAGCTCCTGGATCAGATGTACTTTGTATGGATGCCAGTTCTGCTTTTTTAGCACACTTACAACAGTTGATGGGTGGACATTATTATCTAGTGCGGTCTGTCTAGAACTGGTATGGGGATTTTCTTGAAACGCCAGTACAACGTCCAGTTTCTTGGCTTTGGATATTGATTTTCTACCACTTCTGGATTGATCTTTAACATGGCCCGTTAGCTCTATTTTTTTTTTCAATTTTACTTACTGTTGATTCAGTAATCGGTTCGTGATCGGGATATTTAGCATTAAATAAATTACGAAATTCTGCTTGAGTCCTACTATCGTGTGCCCTCGGTTTGTATTTCCAATATCCAACACATATAGATCATTTGATGGTCATTCAAAAATTAAAATAGACGTGTTTTAGATTGTTTTTAAAGTCGTCTGTTTCTGAAATAAAGAATTTATTCCATATATTTGCATCATACTGTATATCCTTAAAAAATAAATTTTGGAGAATTTAAGTGATCGCGGTGTCCAAATAGTAGTCATCCTTTGTCTATATACCTCTCCTCATCGTCCATCTACCCTCTCGTCATCTACGCATTTATTTGTTTCTAATAGGATACAGATTAATCAATGTTTTTAAATGCGCGTAGTTTATTAGATTTTCCAATGACTGTATCCATTTTTGCACAAGGAAAACATTTCTTATTGATCGTTCCTTTTAAAGATCTACTTTTTTTTTCCATTTTTTTTGTATTGTATCATTTTTTTTCTTTTCAGTATGTCACGACTGAGGAATAATAGCAACAGTAGCCACGGTCCATATGGAGGGCCAAGTCTGGGAGATTTCCTGACGTCACGCCCCTCTGGCCTGCAAGAATCCGAATCGTGGGCAATTCTTTGTCAGGCTGTTCAAGCCCTACAAGATCTATTTTTGTCAGGTACATGTTTTTATATATGTTAAAACAAAATGAATTACTGATTGTTTTAATAAATTATGATACAAAAATGAAATAACATCTTAAAACCACACTCGACATTATACGAGGAAAGTTAAAATGGTATTTTTATCACCTGTATATAAGAAATCCTGTCGTAAAACATATCTGTTGAATTAACTCAAAAAGCACATTGCGATTTTTTGCGTATTTTTTAATTTTGTCATATGGAATAATCTCGATTGCCATAGCAAATATTACTTCACTTTATTTACTATTTGACAATTATCTTATTGTGATAATTTAACTTGAAGAAAATTTTGATTCATTTTCAAAATGGTTTTGAATAATAAAGACTGCCCTAAAACTTCCTACGAGTTTCATTAGGCTGTTTTAGCAGTCAAAACACACTGCGATTTGAAATGGGCGTATCACTTACTTTTCCTCACTGCTTACGCCAGCCGACGACGGCTGTTGTTGTCGCAGTGGCGCCGGCCGGCGGGTGGCTTAATGACAACAAATGCATTATTCTCCAAATCATGAATGTAATTATTATTATTGCATTGTTCTCCATTCAAATTACTTTTGTCGGGAATACCTTTTTTGTTTGATTATCGTAGATCTTTTACAACTAATCACATTTTTAATTTATATGTCTTAGCTAAATATAGTATTGAATATAAATTTGTGAAACGTGACTGCAAAAAACATCATGGTGTTTATTTATAATAAATTTAAAATAACATAAAAATATTCTTATCAAAAAAAAATTTAATTTGTTGTCACAAACAAATAAACAATTTCGCAGTTATAGCTTGAAATTGATTTCAACTCAAACTATGTGACCGTACGTTCATGAGATTTGACGTCACGCAGCCGATAACGGTGAAACTAAATGCCAATGATGAGTAACACGTTTCACTATTAGATTTCAGTATTTTTTAGCAATTTTCTTCAAAGTTTGAACACGCTTTTCTCGATTACTACTGGACATAAAAAGGTGAAAAAAAAACCCACGATTACAGAAGAAAAAACTCTTTCAAGTGATGGGCGTAAAAAGTTTGGTTATAATAGAACGTTAAACTGTATAATCCGATATTTCAAAAGAACTTTCAAAAAAATTAAAAAAGTAAAACCATCAGTTTAAAGGCAACATAATTTTGAATAACGTGTCCAAATTTCGAGATATTTTGTCGGTAAATAACAGAGAAAACACTGTATCTAGGTTTTGGTGTACCGATAAAACACCCTTAAATAAATTGCGAAGAGATTAATTTACCATTCGTGTTACTATACGGAGAATGAGAGAGCAGCGATTTAGAGAAACTGACGACAACAAATGAAGGTCTAGAAATAATGAAAATATAAAACTTACTATGCTGATAACGGGCTTATTGTTTTACTGCCTTAAGAAACTGATATTTAATATTAATTCAGATCAATAATTAAGAGCATCAAAATGATTAAGTGGATATGCCGCCAGTAAATCGAAGTTGGGTAACGGGTTTGTAGACCTGTTAGTGATCCAAACTTACTTAGATGTCAGCAGGTGGCAACATTGGACTTGCTGGTCAACAGCTTAGCGGGATTG
The DNA here is from genome assembly GCA_918026665.1 of Diabrotica balteata. NCBI lineage: Eukaryota > Metazoa > Arthropoda > Insecta > Coleoptera > Chrysomelidae > Diabrotica > Diabrotica balteata. Next base: position 64,611,538 of record OU898276.1, on the reverse strand, counting down.
GTGCTAAGTGATAAAATGTTCTGTTGACGGATAAATCCAGATTTTGTATGAAGGGTGAAAGATTGGTGAAGGGTACTTTTAGTTCTCTTTAGTTTGCTTCTACTTGTTTAATCTTACTTATTTTACGGTGTCACTACCTATGGTCTGTGCATACTTACTATCTGCCTCCAAGCAGATCGATCTTGAGGTACAGTTTGCTATGTTCTGATTCTTAGCTTACTCAAATCTTCTTTCGCAAATCGGACAAATAGCTGGATCGACAACGTCGATCTAGCTATTTGTCAACAACATTATCAAAATTGAGTCGTAAATGAAAAAATATTTTAGTTTGAGTATTAGTTGAGTTTTTGTTTTAAATTTCTTGTATATGCATGGCCGCAAGGCTGCCCCAAAAGTCCTGTATCCTTCATGACCCCTGAATCCTGTATTCTTCGTCATGCAGCTCATGATATTGTTCGGGCTTAAAAACATTCTCCCATTAAGTCTTTTTCTTCTTCTTCTTTTTATGTAGACATAACTCTGTCAGTTTTTCAATGTGCCTCCAATAAGTTGTCGTTCCATCGTTTTCGTGGTCTTTCTACTGATCGTCTTTCTATTGGGGAACCATCTCTTGCCGTCTTTACCACTCTGTCTGTTGACATTCTTACCATTTTTATTTGTCCATAATATTTGATTCAGGCAACCTGTGGACCTGTGGCTCTGTTTGCTTGATCTTCCACTTCTTATATTATCTAACCTTTCAGCTCCAATCTTAGTAAATTGGCTGTTATAACCATGTTGTTTTGGTAGATATTTTCGATCGTTTTGATTATTCCTAAAGGAATTTTTCTTGCTTACAATAACTGGATAACTTCCTTTAATTTAACCTGTCAAATACATTCTTAATGCATCCTTAACTAAAACATATATATGCTCCCATTAAGTCACTGAAGCAAATTCAGTTCAGTTTTTTTTGTAATAATTTTCTATACCATCGTCTCGTTCGTTTGAATCTTCTCTATACTGTTCATTTCAAATTTCAAATGGCATTTTCAGATTGGTAATTGATTGTAATAAAACTTGTGGAGTCTTGTTTTGCGAAAAACTTTTGCAGTTTAGATGAATGTGCTAACGCATTATCGTGATGAAGAAACCAGTAGCCGCTCGCCAAAAAAATGAGGCCGATTTCTTCTCACTGCGTTACGCAGTGATCTTTAGATCTTTCAATCTCTTTAAAACCTGTTGAATATCTGACCTCTTCATATTCATGGTGCAAAATATCGTCATAATAAAAAACAGTTAACATTGAAGGTTGGATAGTTGGATGGAGTGTGAAGACTCTTGTTTTGTTGCGTATTCGTGATTTTATTAATAATTATCTTTGAAGACTCTGAAAACAGTACGAAATATTCTTTTAATTTGTCATTGGCTACTTTAGCCAATCGGATTGGTGTTTTTTCTATGTATTAGTCATTATGTCTAAATAAAAGCTTAAGTCAGCTAGTATTAAGTGTAGTTTTTAACACAAATATCTTAAAAGTCATAACCGTAGTATTAATAAGAATATCTTACGCCACATTTTTGAATTGTCAAATATCAATATTATTATTAGTTTGTGAGTTAATTAATCCGAAATCTTTCCAGAGTATCTGAAAGAAAGATATCTACAACGTATTTTATTTTAAAATAGTTTCCATAAATATCTTTAAATGTTAACATGTTTTTTATCATATGCTCAAAGCACTTTTCTCGTTTCAAACCAAGTAATGGCAAAATATGGGTTTTGCATGAATCAAATTCTTGCTCAAGAGTCAACCTCGAAATAAAATTCCAGAAATTCCAACAGTAACATGTCGTTTATTTGGTTTTATTTTAGATGAGATGAGATTTTATAGTAAACTACTTGCTTGTTTGGTATAAAATGGAAAAGAACGTTACTTTCTGTATGATAATTTAGACATTTTCGACACCAAGTCAACAAGTAAATTATTACGAAAGCATTACTTTAACTTTAAAACCGAGTAAGTACTAAAATACGAGGAATATTTGATAACTACGACCTAATACAGGGATCTAACGAAGTCGGGTGAATTTTGTTTTACAGCTCTGTAGAAGAAGCACCTTTCAATTATTTAAATAGTACGTTTTTGACAACACGCCAAATTAACCATCTTGTGTTATGTGGTAACAATGAAAAAAACTAAGCGCAGTTCAACGATAACTTACTTTCACCAACCCAAATAAAAAAGATAAGTACACATCACGGATCTAAGAACCTATAGTTGACCACACTATGGAAATCCGATACTACCTAGGTTGAAATGAAATCGGAACTTATGGCTATCTCAAATCAGGTATTCCACAGAATTTTAAATGAATAATTGGAGTTATTATTGACCAAACAATTTGTAGCAACAACTAACACTCACAAATTGGTCACATTGCTCCTATAGTAATCCATTCCTAAATTTACATGCTCGTTTTCTAACTTGGCTGCACTGTACCTACTCAATACAATAAATAGCCTTCTTCTTCTTCTTCAAGTTCCACTCCTATCGGAGATTGGAAATCATTCTGGCAATTATAATTTTATTGGTTACTCGCCTGAATAGTTCAATTGAACTGCATCCAAACCACTCACGGAGATTGCGTAGCCACGAGATTTTAAGTCTTCCTACGCTTCTTCTACCTTTGATTTTACCCTGTATTATATTCCTTAGTAGTTCGTACTTTTCACCTCTCATGATGTGCCCCAAGTATTCCAATTTCCTGATCTTTATGGAATTTAAAACTTCGCATTGTTTTCCTAGTTGTTCGAGAACTTGTTCGTTTGTTTTGCGATCCATCCATGATATTTTCAAAATGCGTCGGTAACACCACATTTCGAATGCTTCTAGGTTTTTAATGTTGGATTTTTTAAGTGTCCAAGCTTCAACTCCATACAAAAGGGTAGAGAAAATATAACATCGAAGCATTCTTATCCGGAGCGATATATTGATATCGCGATTACAAAAAAGTTTTCTCATTTAAAAGTTGACCGCGCAATTTCAATGCGGCATCTTATTTCTTTTGTCTGATCAGTATCTTCTGTGATCGATGCTCCAAGGTATTTGAACGAAGATATTTGTTCAATTTCTGTATTATCTAGTACTAGCTTAACTTTGATGTTTTGTGCTTTTGTAAATACCATGAACTTGGTTTTCTTCAAATTGATTTTTAGTCCATAATCGTTGCAATATATATTTAGTTGTTCAGCAAGGTGTTGCAGTTCTTCTAGTGTTCCTGCCAAAAGGACGGTGTCGTCAGCGTATCTTATGTTATTAAGTGGCTCACCGTTTATTATAAGGCCCTCACTGATCTCGGCAAGCGCTAATTCTGAAATGGCTTCACTGTATAAATTGAATAACAATTGTGATAAAATACACCCTTGGCGGACCCCACGGCGAATCTGGATATCCTTGGTCAGTTCGTTTTCAACTTTCACTTTTGCTGTTTGATTCCAATAGAGGTTACAGATGATTCTAATGTCTCTACTGTCTATGTTTTTATTTAATAAAATTTCTTTAAGTCGATTATGCTGCACTCTGTCAAATGCCTTCTCAAAATCAATGAAACAGGCATATACTTCCTGATTAATATCTAAGCATCTCTGCGAAAGAACACTTACTGCAAACAGTGCATCTCGTGTTCCCAGACCTTTCCTAAATCCCATTTGTGTATTACTTATGCCTTCATCTAATTTCTTATGTATTCTATTGTGAATTACTTTTAAAAACAATTTCAAGACATGACTCATTAAGGCTATGGTGCGATGTTCATTGCACTCCTTTGCATTGGCTTTTTTGGGAAGCAGTATGAATGTTGATTGGAGCCATTCTTTAGGTATTATACCTGTTCTATATATGGTATTGAATAGATCCAAAAGAAGATCAATAGATTCAGTATTCACAATTTTAAGTAATTCGATAGGAACTTCATCAGGCCCGGGAGATTTACCATCTTTAGCTTGTTTCATTGCATATTCAATTTCTTCTCGTATAATGTCAGGCCCAGTATCATCCTTAAATTCTTTTGGTGCTTCTGTTCTTTCTTTGTCTTCAAATAGTTGTGCTATATATTGTGTCCATCTCTGCATTTTTTGGTTTATATCTGTTATAAGTGCACCCCTTTCATATCTTAGTTGCCTAGTTTGAAGTGTTTTTCTCATTCCTGTTAATTCTCTAATTCTTTTATGCATGTTAAAAAAGTCATATTTTTTCTCAATTTCTTCTAGTTCTTGGCACTGCTCATGTAACATTCTCTCCTTAGCTTCTTTTATTCTCTTTTTTATTAATCGATCAGTTTCATTATATTTAATTGGATTTTTTGTTTTGAATGATTTTCTTTCATTCATTAATAGTAGTATTTCTTCAGTCATCCAATCTTTATGTTTTCTATTCTTTGGTTTTAAGTTTTCATTTGCTGTTTTAATTATTGCTGCTTTTATATTTTCCCATTTCTGATCAATGTTATAGCTACTTTTATTCAGTTCTTGGGCATTACGTATATTTTCAGTAAGAGTTTTTACAGTTTGTTCCTTTGTTTGTGGTTCCCTTAATCTCTTAATATCAATTCTACTTTGTGTGGGTTTTTTAACCAGTTTTAATTTGGTTCGTAATGTGACTACTATGGGGTTATGGTCTGAACCGATGTCTGCTCCAGGGTAAGTTTTGGCAGACAGTATAGAATTACGAAATCTTTGTCTAATGTGAAGTTTGTATAGTTCTAATTTATTTGTCTTTATTCTAATTTATTGTCTATATTCTAATTTATTAAAACTCACGATAACTAATTACGAATTTATTAAAGTCTTTATTAATCCTAATTACAAATAATTTATTAACGTTTCGTTACATTTAAATATCGCGGTTCGCGAGCTTCTTATGACTGACTGCCAAATAAAAATCTTTCATTTATATACACAACTGTTTTCATCTAGAGAATTCGGCGGACTTCCTGAATAGTCTCGTATTTTGGTGAAGGCGCTCGACTCGTTTTTCAACCTCGAGTCGTGGATGACTCACCAAAATTAGTGTCTAGAGATTTCTGGTAAACAACTGGTAGCTAAGCTCAGGTATATTTTGACCTACAAATTACGAGAATCAATAAAAAAAGAATTAGTCATAAAATATTTACAGTTCTATATGCCATAACATTTAAAATCGTAACATTGCCCCCCTCTTAAAAGATGGTTCCTCCTGGAACCTTGTCGGAACTGGAACTGGAACGACATGCTGATATCGGCAACTGGACCCTCTTTTACAACTTCCAGTTGTATAGAAATGACAAGGGACGGTTTTCTCTCCGCAGCAGTAACTATGCGGATTGCAACAGACTAACACCTGGACTTCGGTGTCTTTAAAGATTTCCTCCACCATGTTTCGTATAACCCTCCAATCTAATTGGCGGCACTCCAACTTTGGCATGGCTAACTTTTGCACGTCGGACTCTAGTACGTGCTCTCTCAACTGAAGTAAGGCTTCCCATACATCTCGGTAGGTAGGTTGGTCACGGGCAGTGTCTTTTGTTACCAGGTAGAAAAGGTAACGTGATGCATCTTGAAGTTTCAAGGTTTTACCAGGAGCTGGCACTTGGCATTGAAGTTCTGCAACTCGACCAAACTTCCTTCGAAAGACGGATGCCAACCCTGGTGCATCTTTGATACTGGCCGGGATGGTAAGGGCCAGTGAGTAGTCATCGGGAAGCGCGAGTAGATCTTGCCTTTCTTCAGTGGTAACACCATGTCTTGCTTTACCGGTACCTCCATAGGCACCCATGAATTCCTCAAACGTGAGGTCAGACACATCTTGGACTTGGTTTACTTCCACTTCTTCATCTACGTCGTGGTCACCCTCGAAAGACGCCAGCCGGTTATGGTGTACTATCATCGGCTTTCCTCTCGGAATCTTGCTTATTCGGTAAATAACATCATTGATCTTCTCCATAATGAGGTATGGACCTTCCCAAAACTGCTGCAATTTGGGAGAACAACCTTTTCGCTTTTTGGCACTCCAAATCGGCTGATATATTCTTGGATCAACTTATCTGCAACGGTGGCGGCCTTCTGGTCTGGAAGTGCGTAAATCTCGACCCACTTAGTGAAGTAATCCATTACTACCAACATGTACTTGCCTCCATTATCACTTTCTGGAAATGGCCCAGCAATGTCCAAAGCTATTCTTTCAAACGGGCTTCCAACATTATATTGTCTCATAGGAGCTCTCCTTTTTCGATAAGGCCCGTTACTCGTAGCACAAATAGTACATTTCTTACACCAGTCTTTTACATCGTCGGAACTGTTCATCCAATAAAACCGTTCCCGAATTCGCTGAAGGGTCTTTTTCACACCAAAATGCCCTCCTGATGGACTGTCGTGTAACTGACGAAGTACTTCGGCTATTCTGCTCTTTGGAATCACCAACTGTCTTCTCTTCTCTGAACCGTCATCATTTTCCAGGACTCGTTTGAGCAAGCCATCTTCCATGATAAATGAGTCCCACTGGGCCCAATACGTCTTAACTATTGAGCCTAGGTTCGATATTTCTTGCCAAGGTGGTCGACGGTTTTCTTCTTTCCATTTTCGGATTTTCTGTATAACTGGATCTCTCTCTTGTTCTTCCCTGATCTTGGTAGGCGTCCAGTCGTCGTGGACCACCGTCGTTCTTAGCACTGCTGCTTCCTTGGATTCCGTTTTGTTGCAGTGAGAACACTCTGCTGGGCATGGCCTTCTGGAAAGAGAATCAGCGTTTCGGTGGCTAACTCCGGCCCGGTGCTCAATCTTAAAATCATATTCTTGGAGTCGTTCGATCCACCTGGCTATCTGACCCTCTGGATTCTTAAACTGCATCAACCACTTAAGGGCGGCATGGTCGGTTCGGATTAAAAACTTCCTTCCATAGAGGTATTGATAGAAGTGCTCTACTGATTTCACTACTGCCAGAAGTTCTCTTCTCGTGACGCAATAATTCCGCTCAGGTTTTGAGAGAACTTTACTGAAATATCCAAGGACTCTTTCCTGTCCTCCCTGAATCTGGGACAGCACTCCTCCAATTCCCACATTACTTGCATCTGTATCTAAGATGAACTCTCCTTCTGGCAGTGGATACCCTAAAATTGGTGCTGTGATTAAATGCTTTTTTAAGGTTTCAAAGGCATTCTGGCAGTCTACATCCCAGCGGTATTCTCTTGCTTCCTCTGTAAGTCGCGTTAATGGTTTAGCGATATCTGCAAACTTCTTAATAAACCTCCGGTAGTAAGTACACAGTCCCAGAAAACTTCTCACTTGATGTTTGTCAGTTGGTTTTGGCCATTCCTTAATAGAATCGATTTTTCCCTTATCCACGGCCACTCCTTCTTTACTGACTATATGACCCAGATAATTGACTTTACCTTGAAATAGCTGGCACTTCTTGGGGTTTAACATCAATTGGGCAGCTTTAAGTCGATTAAAAACGTTTTCTAAATTCTTCAGATGGTCCTCAAATGTCTCCCCCAAGACGATTATGTCGTCTAGATAAACTAGGCATATTTTCCAAGATAACCCTCTCAACACATTTTCCATAAGTCTCTCAAATGTCGCAGGAGCGTTACAAAGTCCAAATGGCATAACGTTGAATTGCCATAATCCAGATCCTGTGGTGAAGGCTGTCTTTTCTTTATCTACCGGGTCCATTTCTACCTGCCAGTATCCAGACTTCAACTCCAAAGTAGAAAATAATTTACTTCCAGCCAATGTGTCTAATGTGTCATCGATCCGAGGCAGAGGATAACTATCTTTCTTGGTAACGTTGTTCAGCAAACGGTAATCCACACAGAACCTCGTTGTTCCGTCTTTCTTCTTAACCAGGACCACCGGAGAGACCCATGGGCTCGTAGAAGGTTCTATCACCCCGTCTTTCTTCATTTCCTGAACAATCGTTTCAGCTTCCTCTCTTTTCGCCTGTGGTAATCGTCGAGCTGTTTGACGAATTGGCTTAGCATTACCAGTATCGATTTTATGCTTAACAACGGTAGTTCTTCCCGTCTTTCCTCCTTTCGGTACGAAAATATCACGATACTGCCGAAGAAATTCCCTTAATTTCCTTTTCTCGATCTGATTCAGAGACTGTCCAGCAACCGCAACCATTTGATCAAATTTATCGTTGGAATTATCAGACGTTGTCGTCTGACGGATTATGGATGTGACAGGTACACAAGTTCCTACTTTTGTCTCTTTCTTGATGGTCACTGGGTAGTCATTGACATTAATAAGTCTCACAGGAATTTCTTTAGCCGAAGTCACTAATTCTTTTCCAATTATGATTCCACGGCCAACTTCATCGTCATGATTCCAAGGCTCCATCATAACAGGTGTTCCTTCGTCCACAATTCCCTGTAGCCGCGCTACTATTATCGTTTCACTTCTCGCAGGCACGACTGTATCTTCTTTAACGGCTGCTTGCATAGTGTTGTCATCATGTGGATGGAGAAATACCTCCTCGTTACCAACTTTGATTACCTTATTCTTAAAATCCAATTGGAATCCATGCGTATTCATTACGTCCATTCCTAATATAACATCCTCTTCGATGTCAGCAACTATAACAGTATGGACGAACTTTTCTGCTCCAATTCCTAATTGTACCTGGATTTCTCCATGAATGTTGGCATTTTCACCTGTGGCGGTCCGAAGTCGCAACCTCGTTGGTAACAGTTTTTTTTGGCTGTTTATAACTGTCGGGCGAATAATGGTTCTTGTCGCTCCGGTATCCACCAACAACGTATGCTTTTTACCATTTATTTCTCCATCTACATATACACTATCTTCACGACATTTCAAAGAAGCTATCAGTATGAGAGGGTCTTTGGAAAAGTTCTGGGTCGAAGCTGCCCCCCTAAGGCCGACCCGTTCTAGTTTTCCTGATGGTGAGTTTCTTGATTTGTGTCGTATCTAGGATGCTTACATGAACTTCGTACGTGTCCTATTTCGCCACAATTCCAGCATCTTATGGTCTTCGTTTTCTTGTATGTCATGCTTTTCATCATATTAACGAGCTGGTCAAGTTTATCTTCATCTTCTTCCTCTTTTACAGTCCTAACTTTACTGTACCCGCCAGAGGCCTGCGTGGCTGACTCGTATTCAAGAGCGGCGGATAAGACATCAACCAGCGTCTTGTGACGAGCTAATCGTAGTGTTCTTTGCATCTCATGATCACGAAGACCATCAATAAACGTTTGAACGGCCAACTTTTCCATCATGTCTTCGGGAGCTGTTGGATAAGCATATCGCACTAATCTGGCGATATCTACTTCATATTCTTGAAGAGCCTCATCTTTCTTTTGTCTTCGATTTTTGAGCTGCGACTGATATACATGCTCCAAGTGTTCGTGGCCATATCGCATATTTAACCTCTTCTTCAGTTGTTCGAAATCATCCGTCTCCTCTACGGCTATGGTCTGGAGCACATCTAAGGCATCTCCTCGAAGAGCGATAGTCAGGTTTACAGCCTTTTCTTTTTCAGACCATCCATTCGCTCTTGCAGCTGATTCGAACTGTTTCATGTAGTTGTTCCATGATGATTTTCCGTCGAAAGTTGGAACCTTCACATGAACATAACCTCCGCTTCCTTCAAATTTCGGCCGTGTTTCTAACTTACATTTCGTCTCGTCTTCTTGTGTCTCTATGGTAATTGGATTGTTTACTCTCTCTGTTGTGTCTGTTCCCTCAATCTTCCTTTCCAACTCTTTCCATATCTTCTCTTCGAAGGCCATCATATCGGCAGCAACTTGGTTTTTTAATGAAGACACTCTATCGTCGAGGGCAGACATCTCAGAGGTGACTTTAGAGATGTTAGCAGAAACCTTGCTTTCCAGAGAAGCAATCTCGTTAGAAACTTTGCTTTCTAAGGATGAGATCTCGTTAGAAACTTTATTCTCCAATGATGCGATATCACAGGAAACCTTGTTAATCGATGAGATGACAGCATCTTCAAATATATAAGTTTCCGGATCTAAACCTTCTTCTTCCAAAGCCTTCTTTAGTCGTTGGACTAACTCAGCTTTTTTTCCGGTAGAAGCTAATTCTCTATCCTCAAGATGCCTTCTTAGATTCGTAACTGTGAGCTCGTAAATCGTAGCCATTGTTCACCAATTTCACTTCTTTTCAAAAATTCAAATTAAATTTATCTACAATCCCACTTTTTCTGACACCACTGTGAAGTTTGTATAGTTCTAATTTATTTGTCTTTATTCTAATTTATTGTCTATATTCTAATTTATTAAAACTCACGATAACTAATTACGAATTTATTAAAGTCTTTATTAATCCTAATTACAAATAATTTATTAACGTTTCGTTACATTTAAATATCGCGGTTCGCGAGCTTCTTATGACTGACTGCCAAATAAAAATCTTTCATTTATATACACAACTGTTTTCATCTAGAGAATTCGGCGGACTTCCTGAATAGTCTCGTATTTTGGTGAAGGCGCTCGACTCGTTTTTCAACCTCGAGTCGTGGATGACTCACCAAAATTAGTGTCTAGAGATTTCTGGTAAACAACTGGTAGCTAAGCTCAGGTATATTTTGACCTACAAATTACGAGAATCAATAAAAAAAGAATTAGTCATAAAATATTTACAGTTCTATATGCCATAACATTTAAAATCGTAACACTAATAAGGACAAAGTCATTTTGATTTCGGATTATTCTATTCGTTGTATCACCGGGAGATTTCTATGTATACAATCTTCTTTTTGGTAGCTTAAAAAATGTGTTAGCTATTACAAATTCTTCCGTCTGGCAAAATTGTATCAAACGGTCACCACGTTCATTTCTATTTCCTAGACCATATTCCCCCACATATCCATCCACTCTTCCCTGGCCAACTTTGGCATTGAAGTCGCCCATTACTATTGTAGTGTGATGTTTTTTCATTGATTTTAAGACTTGTTCCAAATCATGGTAAAACAGTTCGATATCGTCGTCATCTTTATCTGCCGTAGGAGCATAAACTTGAATAAATAAACTTGAATAATAAATAGCCAGAAATACGTATATGTTGCCTTCGATCTTATACACATATTTGATTATATTTTTTCCTTTGTTGCGAGCTATGCCGATCCTTCTACCTTTATTTTACTATTAACTCACACTAATATTTTTCTTATATATAGAAACTTTTTTATTTCCTGGGTTTGTCAGTCTGTTGTAAATAAAAATACTTAACTAATTCTTAAACGTTTTGGCAATTTGCCATTTTTAATAAGGACTTTATTTTATAAACATTACATTTTACAATTATATACATTTCATGTTTAGACTGTTTAAAATTTTAACATGGATTAATACATTGGTATCTGACGTTGACAGATGACATCTGACAGGCGTTTTAAAACAAGAGTGGTTCAGGGTCGTATCTTAAATTATCTGCCATGGTACATTAAAAAAAAACTCAATTTATCAAATTATGATACATATTGGAAGGATCTTTGATGTCAGTCTTATTCTTGATAGAATTTGGATTTCTTTTTATGTGCATCATCTCCAATATGTATCTTTTGTTGTGATTTTGTTCTTTTACCGAAATCTGTACATTTTTAAAATCAAAAGAATGGCTATTTTCTAGAGAATGTTTGGCTAGGGCTGTTGTTTAATAATCCGTTAGTTTGTACACTGTGCATGTTTGTGTGCAACAATCCTTCTATGCAGGGAAAATTTACTCATCCCAGATACCTACGGTATCAAAAGGATTGAGCTCTGGTGGGACTCTTTCCGTGTTATCGAGCCCTAGGTGACTTGCTATGTTGAAGTATCTCCCAAAAATTTTCGTACACATCTGGACGTCGCGAGGAGTACAGCTTCCTGCATGGCCTTATAGAGATGTTCATTTAGACCCAGCTGTTTTTTGTTCTCTAGGAGGTTTTTGAGAATAACACCAGTAGTAGATAGAATAATAGGTACTGTATGGGTACTTTCCACTCTCCATTGTCGCCTGATTTGTATTTCTAGATCTCTGTACTTGGCGATCTTTTTGTTGTATTTAACATGTAAATTATTGGTATTGGGTGTCGCCATATCAATAAGTGTTGTTTGCCTAGTAAGTTTATTAACTAGTATGAGAACCGGTCTATTATGTGCCACTGGTTGATCTGTAAGCACAGTGCGGTCCCAGTATAGCTTGTAGTTGTCATTTTCAAGCATTCTGTCAGGGACGTATTGGTAATAAAGAAGATGGTCGGTTTGGAGAAGTCACAGTTTGTCAGCTAGTTCTTGGTGGATAATCTTTCCTACTGAGTCATGGTAGTACTTGAGGATCTTTAACAATATATTTCAGATAATTTTTAGTTGTCATAACCTGATCCTGAATGGCAAGTAGTAAACCCTCAGTCTCGGGAAACATCTTTCCTGATGTCAACCAATAGTTCGACGTTGTATTGTCGACATATTCTTGGCTGATCTCATTGAGATGTCGCCCATGCAGAGGTTTGATTTAGTGACATCTTTAGCTATGTATGGTTTGGGTTTGGTTTGGTTTGGTATAGGAATTAGATTGATTTCTCATAATATAACTTCTTTTTTAATTAGATGGTTGTAAAATTTTGATGGATATTTTTTTTTTATAAAATATCTTTAACTTTTCTCAAATTTGCGGAGTGGTATTATGCCCTATATAGCTTAATTGCTCTGTCAGTAAGACTGAACATAACACTTCTTTTATGGGCTATGGTTGCGTTGATATTACTTGCTTTTACTGATTTGATTGCATTTCCAAAAATGTCTGCAAAATATTTGGAGAGGTTTTATGTTGGACTTCCAATATTACTAATAATTGAGCGAAATGGAATGTTGCCTTTATGTACTTCTTGAAGTCCATAAATATATGAAGATGTGCCATTGTAAGATATTAATTTATTTTCAAAGTTTAAGTCTATGTTTATCTTATTAGATTATTATATTATATTATTATATAAACAAGTTTGGATTTTATTTGCAAGATTTGATTTTTCTTTTTTGTATACCGTTTTATTATTTAATAATAATTTTTAAGTTTGTTTAAATATTCAGATTTTAATATTATTAATGTTTTGTTGCATTTATCCGCTTTTAAAATTTATCTGGTGTTTAAAGTAGTAATTTTGTATTTTGTTCTCGGAAAGCTTTAGTTTGTTTTAATTAATAATTATATTGACTTTTTTTTGTGAAGTGCATATTTTTGTATTTTTTGAGTATAATTTGTTATGTATGTTAGACAATTTTCTATGCCAGCAATAATGTTAAACGAAGGAAATTTTTGTAAAGGTAAAGAAAAGATAGGACCTAAACTTAGAAAGTATTCTACATTTGGTGGCATGTTGCTTTGAGTTAAGTTCAGTAGCCAACCATTCTCTGGTTTTAAATTTATTTTTAATTGGTTTTGTTTTCCAATAGCTGTTTAATTTCACAATACCATTCCGCAAATTTCGGAAAAGTTAAATATATATATATTAGAAAATAAATAATTATCTACCAGAATTTTACAATCATCTAAGTAATTAAAAAAAGAAGATATATTATCAATCAAAGAGAAGGACCAAACTTACTACTGGCATTTGCAGACGATATAGATCTAATAGGAAACACGCGATTAAGGATGAAGGAGACTTTCGTAAGGTTTGAGAAGGAAGCAGAGAAGATGGGGCTCCAAATCAACGAAAACAAGACGAAATATATGTATATGAGCCGCAATAACCAAAGCAAAGACAGAATCGGTCAGAACATTACCATCGATGACTTTAACTTTGAGCGCGTTAGAGAATTCAAGTATCTTGGAACAACAATAACTGAAGACAATAACGGATCATAAGAAATAAATAACAGGATTCAGGCCGGCAACAGATGTATTTTTGCCCTCCAAAACCTTATAAAATCAAAACAACTAACACGACGTACGAAGATACAGGTCTATAAAACAATCATACGACCCGTTGTGATGTATGGAAGCGAAACGTGGACGATAACAAAGGCAAATGAAGAGAGACTACGTGTTTGGGAAAGAAAAATCCTAAGGAAGATCTTTGGTCCGGTGCTTGATGAAGCATCAGGACAATATAGGATAAGAACTAATAAAGAGCTTGAACAACTTTACCCAGACGCCAACATCATAAAAGAAATAAAGTCCAGAAGACTCCAATGGGCAGGACACCTCAGAAGACATTCTGACGAACGAACAGTAAGACTGGTGTGGGAGGAAGTCCCAACTGGAAGGAGACCACGCGGACGCCCTCGTCTCCGGAGGCGAGATAATATAGCAGGAGACCTAAGCACTATGGGCGTGGAGAATTGGATGGAGGTTGCTCAAGACAAAAAACAGTGGAGGCATGTTGTCGAGTCGGCTAAAACCCACGAAGGGTTGTAACGCCACGGAGTAAGTAAGTAAGAGTAATCTAATTCGAATACCAAACCAAAACAAACCCAAACTATACCTAGCAATAATAATAATAATGTCACTAGATCAAACAAATACTATATACCCTTACTATACATTAATGGATTTTCTGAACAAATGTCAAACATGTTGGCAATGTATGATATTAATTTTGGACTTAAATCATAAAAAAAACATCTGGAAAATATTTTTCAAAATTTAAATCCAATTTTAATAAAGATCATCAGTCAAATATTATTTATAAATTAAATTGTAAAGACTGTAATTCAACATATATTGATCAAACACACCAATAGCTGCATTGAAGGTTTGTTGCACACAAACATAGTGTACAGACTAACGGATTTAACACAACAGCCCTAGCAAAACATTCTCTAGAAAATAGCCATTGTTTTGATTTTAATGTACAGATTTTGGAAAAAGAACAAAATTACAACAAAACATGCATATTGGAGATGATTCACTTAAAAAAGATCCAAATTATATCAATAATAAGACTGACATAAAAGATATTTCCAATACGTATCATAATTTAATAAATTGAGTTGTTTTTAAATGCACCATGGTAGATATTTAAGATACGACACTAAACCACTACTTTTTTAAGATACATGCCAAATGTCATCTGTCAATATCAGATACCAATTATTTTTAATTCATGTTAAAGTTTTAAAAAGTGTGAACATCAAATATAATTGTATAATGTCATGTTTATAAAATAAAGTGCTTATTAAAAATGATAAATGGCCGATATGTGTAAGCAATAGTTAAGTATTTTTATTTACAACAGACCGGCAAACCCAAGTTTGAAAACAACCTACAAAACTGCCATTTTTCATATTGCCATGAACAAATAACACATTTTGAGGAAGCGATTATTTGATCTTTTTTAAATATTTGATAGGTTCAACATATCCATAAAGGACAGCAGTAAATAAAGTTATAGCACATAAACCAATTTCCCATATAATTTTCAATGACAGTCACGCGGAGGATAATGCGATAACATGCTATGAAAGGAAGCCTTACATTTAATGCTTATTAAGTCACGAATAATCAGTAATATATCGAGGGGATAAAACGGATCATCAGTTCCGGTTGTAAATTTTGCCCCAATTTGTGAGTCTGGATAATACTTCGGGTAGTATATAAAATATGTTTTATATCTCAAAATATACGAGTATGCGGATTTTAGTTTTGCACGAACAATATTTTTTCAGTTTTATGCAAATAATATATGGTCTGTAGGATTGTTGTTTTTTCTCACGAAAAAAAATAGCCTTGTTTTTACCATACCTTCCTGGCTTCATATTCTAGAGAGTACTACAAAGTTTCACTTTAATGATTTTTTTAAAGTACTTTAAAAAATTTATTATTTATTGTTTCAGTAAAATTCACCGCTTTCCTGATATCCTATGTTGAGTTGTTAAATTTTTTCGTTAAATAAGAAGTTTTCACATTCACTGAGTTACAACCCGGTTTGTAATAAGCTTACAACAAAAATAAAACAGCAAAGTTTTTTATTCTTTATGAGCTACAATTTAGCCATTAACAATTTTTTAATAAAATGTAAAGTTTTTGAGTTATTCGTGCGAAATCGATGCGAACATTTTTTTTTAATATAGTGGTTCCAACGTCCTAGTTGGAATGGATTCCACCGTTAAGGTAAAAGCAAATTTCGGCAATGGGTAGATTTTGAAATAAAGGGTAAATAGAGGTTAATCCCAAAATTGCATCACAATGGATGCATGTTAATGGAAATCGAAGATTATACGATATTTTTACACTGGTAAGACTTGGACACACCTGCCAGGCAGCCTTCCGATTATATCCTGGTCCGATATTGTTATAAAAATCTGGTCGGTGCGGGATCGAAAAGGAGTGAGCACACATGACATGCATGCTTCCTACTCCTTTCCGATTTTACATTAGTTTATCTATTTTTGTATTATCTACCTAAGTTATAATGACAAAGTTCCACTTGAAAATATCTTAACTAATTATCCCAAAGGGCCCACTGTACTGCTATCGGTAGTAAAAGATGCTATCAGTCACAGAAGAAAAACATGTCTCCTGGAGTTGACGCTATACCAATTGCTCTAGGAATTGGTATAGCGTCAATCCTTTGCAAATTACAGTTCCAAGTGTCTAGACCAAAGGTCTAGACACTTGGAACTGTAATTTGCAAAGGATTCTATGAATCAATTACAATATTTGTATTACGTTATTTTAGTAAAAAATGTTTACACTAATCTAAGCAATCAGTGTAAGAATATGCAATGTAAGTTGCATATGTTATAGAGAGTTAAGTAAAGAATATTTAATTATTTTATTTAATTATTTTATGTATTTTATTTCTATTTTATGTATTTTAATTATTTAATGAAAATTGGAAAAAGAGTTCAAGTAGTACACCTTACATGACATTTTATATAATGAAAAGATCATAAAGCCTAATTCTGCAAAATTAAAGCATGATATATTTGGCTCAAGTTACTTATGTCAGTTCTCTTATTTAAAGCATTAGGATGTTTTAGAATTGAACACATTTCCAAAAACTGTCTTTTAGCTAGATTGCGTTCAGTGGCAAGAATCTGAACTTCATTGAAATCAACTTTATGTTTAGTATTTATCGCGTGTTGTGCTAGGGCACAAGTGTATTTTGATAAATTAATGTCACTACGATGTGAAGTGAGACGACCTTTTAATGATCTACCAGTCTGACCAATGTAACATAAATCGCAATTAGCGCATGGAATTTGATAAATCGTGTTAACCTGTTCCAAGGTGGACAAGGGTGTTTTAGTTTTAGAGAACAAATTTCTAACAGTTTTTACATTCTTGACAGCAATTTTAACCGGTATGTTATTCTGTTTATACAATTTAATAAGCTTCTCAGTAACTTGAGGAAAATAAGGTAAAGAAGAATAATGGGTGGTAGGATTCTCAAGATCAGTATCATGCAGAACAATGCTATTCATTGAATTATTTGAGATGTTTCTAAGTTGGTCACCATCGGGTATGTCATCAATTGAGGATCCATAGCTTTGTGAATAAAGGTATTTATTTATGATAGAAGAAGGATATGAGTTTTCTATTAGAATATTTCTTAATAACTTAAGGGATTCCCTTCGATTAATTGGATGTGTCAATTTATTTAATCTGCAGCTCAGAGCTTTTATAAGGTGTAATTTATATTTCACCTATTAGAGGCCATTGGTTTTCTATACCAACTTGTGGTTAGGGTGTTATCTTCCATTCTAATGACACGCATGTCTAAGAACGGTATATTATTGGTGGTAGTGTCCTCAAGTTCAACAGTGAACTGTAAATGAGGATCAAACTCATTAAAGAAGGATTACCTTTATCACTCGTAAGAACGAGAAGATTAGGGTGGGTTTTTAAAAACGATACCGTCTCCCTGTAAATCTTATCTAACTCCGATAAGGGTTGCGTAGGGCGTTTAGTGAAATTCAACAAGATGTTGTTAGAAGAAGACCTAAGAGATAAAAGGTCAGAATTGTCAGCATGAGACAAAATATTCTCAACATCTGCTAAGATTCTACTAATTGAGTAGGTAGTCCTTGAAAGTAGGTTGAAGGCCAAATTTAGGACCCAAAGATAACAACTTAAGTATGTCAGGAGGAACCTCAATGTTAGATAAATTTTTAATCCACTTAGGGTTGAATGGAATTTTCTTAAAATCAGGAGTATCTAAATTATTAAGTTTATTTTTAAGGTGTGCCATGGATTTATTATATGTGTAATTAAATTTTTTATGCAAAGAAGCCTCAAAAGTGTCCAACAAATTGTCAGGTAGGTGACTGTCCAGAAACGAAGTAACATTATTAATTTGAAAAGTTAAAGATTTGATATCTGTGTGAACCTTAGAAATATGGAAATTAAGTAATCGTATCCTCACCTGTCTATTTAAAGCTTGGGTCTGAGTGATCCTTATATATATATATATATATATATATATATATATATATATATATATATATATATATATATATCTACTATATGCATTAATATACGAAGTATTTTACTAAACACTAAATGTGTTTGAATAAATCTACTATGTCCAGCGAATCGCAATAACAAATTAATTAAACAGTTAATCCATCAACCGCCCGATGCGAAAATACTGCAAGGATCTTGTCTTACAGATCAAATTAATTAAAGTGAATAGACTTTGGTTAGAGATACTTACACATGTTATGCCGTTGTCAGGTTCGGTTAACAGAAGCAGCAGTGTGTATTCATTAAATTAAACGATAGAATACAAAGGAGTGTGGATGGAATTATTTGCTAACGATAAAAAAAAATTTAATAATGTTAGATTGTTTTCAGGGCCTCACTCCTTTATTTTGTGTAATCTTTTCCACTTTAACGATTAATATTTATTAAGTAATAGCAAAACCTGACAGGATGATCTACAATATTTTCTAACATTATACTACAGCGCAATAATCATGTTAACGGTTAACGACTATTTATTCATTATATCAAATAAAATACTTTATTTACAAAACAGCAATCAGCTTCAGAGTCTAGGATACAGATGAAGTCGGGGTAGAGCGTAAGCAAGAAGGGTTCCCAGAGGGAGCCCCTGAATGACTGGGTGACCTACAAGCAAGCAATACTATTGAACTCAGCCTGTGAGACTTGCACATACCTAAGAATAAAATTTGGGTTCTACAATTGATTGTTACGAGGGGGATTAATGCCCATAATACCTCAGAGCCTTCACACATCCTCCACCCACAGATAGCACGCTGATGCACTATATAGGCTTCAATTCAGCAAAATGATTGTTATATTTAAGTCCCTGAACTATGCAGGACAGACTGAGGTATATTCTTGCTATCACTAGCACCGAGTCTAGGCCGGATTAGGCCCAATTTGGAGACTCGTCGCTCAAGCGTGTGGTCCCTTTTTTTTATTTTGCAGTTTTTATTTGTGGACTGCCTGAAATATATAACATCAATATTAGTAAATACACTGCGATGCCAAAGATGAGCTTTTTTGATAGAGCTACGACTATTTGAGTCTGGACTTTATGTTAGCTAATATTTGAAGTTTGGGTCTTATGTGTTTTCATCTATGGTACACATCATATCTTAATATCTCACGCAGGATCTCATTTGGGTTTTCTAGCTCATTGAATTTTGATGGATGTGGGGCCTGCTTGTAGCTATACTATTTTTATATATGTTTCTTATTTCACCATGTACATAAATAATACCTTTAAATTCATAGAAATGTCTTTTCATGAAAATAGTTTATAACTCACCTAATTTGAAACTTTATTGTCCTTTATGCAGTTGCTTATCTAAACGCTGTTAATTCAGTTCGAAAACTTTTTTTTTTGTAAATACAGTAGATATTCTTTAGAAGTTTGATCGAAGAAGGTTAGATGCAGTTCATTTCCGACCGCCTTAAGGCGGAATTTACACCAAAGCAATAGGCAACAAGCAATAAGCGATAAGCGATGCGCGATCTCAGTTGCTCATATCATGCTGTATATACTTAAATGGGTTGTGTAGATTGACGTTGAGACATTTCAAACCGAGACGACAGCGATATCGTATCGAATAATAGGGTCTGGAATCGGACGATTTGTATTGTACGTAATATTGTACGTAAGCGATATTTAGATGGTGTTGCTAATTGCTTGTTGCGTGAAAATGTCGGAAGAAAAGCAAAATATTATATTTGTACAAATCATCGAAAAATATCCTTGCTTATACAATTTTACCAGGACGATTATTCTAAACGTAGTGCAACGGAGTAAGCTTGGATTTCACAGTATCTTGGCCTAGTCGAAATTATATTTATGCTCTACACAGTACTTCCACTGCCATGGAGTTGCTGCTTGAGGAGTGATAAAATATTGAGATAAATAATTTCGTAGTGCTGTTGCAATATTGTGTTCAGTAGTATGTAAACCAATTGCAGGAAGAAGTATAGGTCCAGATTCGTTTTAAAACAATAACATCGTCTTCTAACAGAGGTACTGAAAAACGACCTTCAGTGTTTCGTATAAAATTGTGTAGGACACAACCGGCTTTTACTATATTATCAACAGTTTCTTGTCCACATGCAATAGGTGTTTCAAAAATGCGGAATTTACTTACATGCCAAATGCGTATTCAACGCTTTAACGACCGCGAGATAATCGATAGTTGAATATGCGCTTCTCATCGTTTAATAGCTTTTTTGGAAAAGGGCGCATGATGCTTTTACGCAATGGGAAAGCCTCGTCGGCACAGAAGTAAAATGGAAATGTATTACCGCTTTTATCATGAGGCAAAGGTCTTGGTGGTGGAAATTTTAATTCATTTCTATCCAGTAATCGTCCAAGTTTACTGCTATTTCGCTATTTCGGCCGTAATCGCCAACATCAATAGTCACAAACATTCCATCAGCATCTGCAGTTGCCATTAATACCACAAAAAAAAAAATCTTTGTAATTGTAATTTTGCTATCCTGTGTTACGGAATTTCGTTATTCGGATATCCTTTCCGTCGATGGCGCCTGTGCAGTTTGGTATATTCCAGAGTTCATTGTATATATTTGCTATAGTTGTCCATTTTGTCTCATCTGGAGCTGGCATGTATTGAGGTTGTAAAGAGTTAAAAATAGCAGCTGTTGTTTCGTGGATGATGTTGCTAATGTACAGCATCCTCGAAAAAATGCAAGTGATAATGCTGCAAAACTGCTACCTGAAACAATATATTTTTTAGTTGTATCATATATCTCACAATGCAAATATAAATAAGTATGTGTAATACATAGTATTTATTTTTAGTTACTGAATGCAAAGAAAAATGGAGGAATCTGCGGACTAGACTGAAACGAGCTCAAAACAAGCTACCGTCAGGATCTGAAGCCAAAAAGAAAAAATATTAATTTCACGATGTAATGTCATTTCCTTTTCCATTTTTAAAGTCGAGGCCACAGTCTGGTAATCTACCCTCACCGAGTAGAGTTAATGATAACGACGTAGCAGAACTTCCCATAGAACTGACAGAATCTAATAGGAGTACCAATACTACAGATCAACCGTCATATAAGAAGACAATGAAGACCCCTCTGATACACAAGATTGTGAAGGTAGTACTGTTGAACACGCAGAAAGACAAAAACTACCTCTGTGTCCTAAACATTTTGTTCATACACTAAAGAAAAAGAATCGCGCAGCATCTGTGACTTCTACTTTGTCAGATCAGGCGGATAAATATTTTATAGAATATATCAAACGGCAAACTAACGCAGAAAAACCCATCAGTGGAGACTTGGAATTCCTACAGAGCCTGCTGCCAGATGTTATGCAAATGGATTCAACAACATATTGGCGGAACAGGAAGGAGAAAAAAAAAACAAGGAGGCCCCACTTCTTCGTCGGCATCTTCCCAGTGGAGTCATGACGACTCTTCTAATGTATCGGCAGCTGAATATCTTGCTACTTGGAACATGCAATAATAAACTAATTCTTCTTTCTTTTGAAATTATGTTATAATCGTATTTTTGTACTAGAATACTTTTGGTTTCAGTTAAATATAAAAGTTTTCTTATCCAGTCATTAGAACTTATTGTTTGCCAAACTACACTTACCTCAAACTAATTAGCGGATGTTCCTCGGGGACCAATGCACGATACGATATTGTATATCGCTTATAGCGTATCGCGTATTGCGTGTTGCCCATTGCCTTGGTGTGAGTTCCACCTAATAGTTCCTTCAAATTGTAGACCATCCACCAAGTCAACGATATTTTGCTATTTAAATATTCTGCCTAAAAAATAGGTCAACTCTGGTTCAGCCTATTCATTTTGGTCGAAGATTTAAGTGCAGTTCTTTTTTAAAAAAATTATAAATAGAAAAGAGACTAAATATAGTTACCTAATTGAGATCACTGCTCAAAATCTCATATTCAAAGAGTTCACATTTAACTATTTTTATTATTATTTAATATTTAATGTTAAATAATAATGTATTCTGAAACGTGTCTACCTTAAACATGTTTAACCCAAGGTTGATTAACTAGACAGTAAATTTGATTTGTTCTTTTGCATATTTTAAACTTAATAACATATTTTTGTATTTTTTCTTTTTTTAACACAGTTGATCGGTTTAAGAAAGGTTGGTAGGTAGTTAACTAAAGAGGTCAATAAGACACCTCTCTTAGGTACCATGTGTTACGGTACCTAATAGCTTTATCAATATATAATTTGTTTCATAAGATATTTATTTACCCTATTTGAAAATTGCACATGGATATTTATATGTCTAATTACTATTTAACTGGGAATAAGCCACAATTAAAGATAAAAATACGTTTATTGACGATTCAATTTCCACTTCGGAAATCGTTCTCAAAATACAAACAGTAAATTGACTGTTTGTATTTTGAGAACGATTTTCGAAGTGGAAATTGAAACGTCAATAAACGTATTTTTATCTTCAATTGTGGCTTATTCCCAGTTAAATAGTAATTAATTTAAAATGCCACAAGAAAATAGCTTCAGAACAATATTTATATGTCTGTCATTATAAATATCACAAAGATATTTATAATTTTAATATTTTTGAATATACACTGCGCGTCACGAAAAGAGACCACCTAGAATTTTGTAAGAATTTTGCAATACCTTTAACTTTATACAATTTATTCTAATGTAACTAAATTCCCACAACGCAGAAACACATTTGCCGACGGTGCCCAACGGCGATGACAGGTCAATTAAGAGTAAGAGCTCTTGTTAACGACAACGGTCAAAGGGTTGTTTTTGACACCGTCCCGTTGGCCGTTGCTCAGTGTCTTTCAGGTTCTTATGAATGTTTGTTCACGCAACGGCAACCAACCCGTTGGTTAACTTTTCACCGTCTACGTATCCAGTCCCCCTCGGCAAGACGTTCGACGGGACAGTGCCGTGAACCCTCAGTGAACCATTTTTGGTTTTGATATAGATATTTTAATGTTATTTCACCAATAATTTTTATTTTATATATAGATTGTATATTCTTAAATGGTAAATTTTTTTTATAACCGAAAGTTTTTATTCTGTTATAATAACAGCATAATTCATACATAGGTAACCGCTAGTCGATCAGCAGGTGCAAGGGATAGCCTCATATTAGTGTTAGCACGTTTTAATTTATCATGTACTATTCCTAACAATTTTCGGAATGTTTCTTGACCTATTCGGAAGTAATTGAAAAATGTTGTTTCGTCTTTTTTCAATTCTTCGTAAAGTGTATGAAAAGCACCATACTCTTTTCTTTCCAACAAAATAGGATATATTCATATTTTTCTTTTACTCTTCTCCCGTTGCTTCTGCATTTTTTTATACAAATAATACGCTAGTATCATTTTATTCTTTGACGACAACATGATATAACATGTATTGCGTGCACTTGTTACTTTAAAACTGACGATATTTCGAAAATTCCATACAGTCAACGGACACATATCCCTTGAAAATTATGAACCTCAACGGGTACCCGTTTAGCATCGGCCCGTTACACGTTAAAAAAAAACGTTCGTTAACAAGAGCCCTAATAAGTTTGCAGAATTAATATCAGTTTTACGAATTCGGGTAATGCACGTGTTGTATGTACCTTATTTTTCTTGGAATATGGTTATTCTGTTTTTAATTTCTGTTCAATTTTTAAATTTCAAACTATGGTTGAGAGAATTGTTAGATCTGTTCAAATTGTTACTTTGATTGGTAATGGAATGAGTCAAAGAGAAGTGGCCAGACAGCTTGAAGTCAGTCGTTGTATGGTCCAAAAAATTCACCAACGATTCGTAGAGAATGGATCTCACCAACGGCGACCAGAATCAGGCCCGAGAAGAATCACGACGGCCAGAGAAGACCGTTCTTTACAACGCACTTATTTGCAAAATCGGTTTGATTAATCTAAAGCCATTTTCAAAATGCTCACGGGTAGACTTTAAGCACTTCTACCATGAGGAGAAGGTTGAGGGAATTTGGTCTAAGTGCTGGCTGTCCAGCAACAGGACCTTTGTTGCTAGAGACCACGAGCATTGGACGATAGAAGATTGGAAAAATTTTTTGTTTAGTAATGAGTCCAGGATGGTCGCATCAAAACGCTGCTTGTGTTGGACGAGTACGTGTTGCTTTTAGAGGAGGTTCGGTAATGTTTTGGGCAGGCATTTCATTCGAGGGCCGTACTGATCTTGGATTTATTGATAGAGGAGCGTTGAATGCACACCGATACATTACCGAAATTCTAGACCAGCGTGTAATGCCTTTTGCTGGGTTTGTCGACGAAAACTTTATTTTTATGCAAGACAACGCGCGGCTACACGTAGCCAGGATGGTAACGCAATATCTGAAAACTGTCGGTGTACAAAAAATAACTGGCCGGCTCAAAGTCCAGTTTGTTTGAACCCGATTGAACATGTTTGGGACCAACTCAAACGAAGGATAAGAAACAGAATATTTGCTCCAATAAATCGTGAGCAGCTTCGGTTGGCGCTCTTCTGGATCGGGAAGCTTTTCGTCAAAATGACATCCAGAATTTGATCAATTTAATTCCATCGAATGAGGAGTGTAATTCACAATAGAGGTAGTAATACACAGTATTAATACTCACAACTTG
The DNA here is from genome assembly GCA_918026665.1 of Diabrotica balteata. Lineage (NCBI taxonomy): Eukaryota > Metazoa > Arthropoda > Insecta > Coleoptera > Chrysomelidae > Diabrotica > Diabrotica balteata. The sequence continues at coordinate 64,586,480 of OU898276.1, read as the reverse complement.
ATTGTAATTTAATAAAGAAAACAGAAAAAATGTACAATGTTAATATTTTTTTTATTTTTAAATAAAATCATTATTTTGGATAAAGTTATTTTTTCGCATTTGTTATATAAAAAATGATTGCATAATGCTTAGAACATATTCTTAAACATTGCACAAACATCTAAAAAACAATCACTTTGTGGTATGATTCGTAAAAATTAAAAAATGGCAAAAATTTTAGGTGGTCTCTTTTACCTTTTTTATTTTAATATTTGCAGTTTTTCTTTTTGATTTGTGTAAATCCCATTCCTATATTCTCTTCCTTAATTTCCTTAATTGTTTTTTAGTAGATTTTATTCCTTACGTTTTTCACTTCTAAGAACTAAACAACGGTGCATTCGAGCCTATTGTATACCGGTGTTTTAAGATTAATTCTTCTTAAGTATTCTTTATTTTATGTGAAAAAGAATAAAACAATTATCAAATTCTGCCGTTATCTTATCAATCAGCATACAAGAAATTAAATGAAATTTTTATAATAATAAGATTTTAAAACTACATACATTTATATTAAGTGGAAACCAATTTTACTTAAACTTTCCTTTACTTGAAACAAAAAAAAACAACAAAACTTTAAACTTTTGATTAGTCTAACAAAACGCAGTTCTTTAAATTTAAGTGATAATGATCATGATGTCAACACAGATCCTTTACAGATACCAATTTCAATTGTACAAACCACTTACAGCTTTTTTCCTTATTGAATTTTATGTTGGAACATACCCAGAAAAGTAAAGTCTCCTCAACGATGTGATCTCTCCTCTTTGGCACCTCGGCTCCTTCCTAACGTCTCTGCAAACCTCCTGCAGACTACCCAAAAACACCTGATTCACTTCTCCAAAAAACTCAGCTACTTATTTATGACACAAGGACCTCCTTTTGTCAACTTGATGCCGTAAAACTATTTTCACATATACTTCACACAATGCCCACGGTAGATACACGGACCTTTTCTAATCTACTTTTTCTAATCTACTTCTGCAAAACTATTCACTTCTGTTCACAATGCCGGTATCCAAACTCACAAACCACACCCTATCTTTAAACAAACGACTGTTTCCTTCGATGGCCAAATTACAAATGCCTCGCTCCCAGTCTCCTAATCAGGCTAACCCCATTACCATTTAAAAACGACTATCCAATCAAAAAGCTCAAATCTTGTTTACTACTGTTAATGTTTATTCTAAAAATTCTGTGTATCATTTCATAAAACCAAATTACTGTTTCAGAGAAAGAGTAAATAAAATTGATTTTTTTTGTCCTCAGTCTGTTAATACACAATCTATACCTGTTTCCAAAGATTAGAATATGGTCATTTAATACACAAACAATGACAAGATTAACTTCAGGTAAAATATCTTCTAATTCTATACAAAAGGGGTTTTTCGATAATTTTGTTAGACACGGACAAAGTCGTTTCTATTCTTATCTACACTAAATCTTATCTTAAATTACTATATACATTTTGTTTATAATGATGTAGAATTTTATTCCGATGGATCTTTTTATCTATTTTTCTCTTTGATTGGGAAAGAAGAAGTATGACAATATATATTTCATTTCAGTTACTTTTTAAACAACACGTAGAGTAACACATACTGTTATTTATTCTAATTTGTTGTACCTATAATTCTGATTTGTTTTGTCATTATTTCATAGGTAATTTTCCATTTTTTTTTTTGATAATATACCATTCCTGTGAATTAACAGCAAATGCATAGGATATAAATTTAAACTGGTCAATAAAATCTGAATAATCGCTTATAGTAACCAAAGTTTTAATTTGATCCAATTTATGTCTCTGAAATTATTCTTTTCAAGTAGCGCACATGTTCTGTTAAAGCTGGTGTGAGCCATAAAGCAATCTCATGTTTGGGATTCCAAGAGAGAAAAATTCAATAATTTGAAACATGCAAAAATACTCACCTTTAATTAAAGGATCGTCAAGTATATTGAAAAAATTGCATATTAAAAGATTGCGAACATTTTTGGACATATTTTGCGAGTATATTTAGAATTTCAGAATTAGATCAATTAGTATAAAAAAAAATGAACAGGTTCGTAATCACATCAGTATGATTTTTCTAACATTTGTAATTATAGCATATTTTAGCGATTTTGACGCGTACGTCACCTATTTAACACAAAAAAAAAAACAAAAAATAATGATTATATACAAGTATATGAGGCTTATTAACCCTTAAGCAATTAAGTAGAGTAACACATACTGTAAACAAGAGTTTGTTTAACTAAGAACCCAAAGAGAACCTCATTTCGATACCAATCTAGTACATGACAATCTTTAAGTAAATAAGGCAATCTTCTGATCCAAATAAAAATAAAAATGGTAGTAATCACAAGCTGAAAATAGAGAGAAAAAACTTAAAGATAGTATGTAAGTAAAAATGTAGACTTTTTTTGTGAAAATTTCCTTAATATATAATAATTCGTGAACATTCGGATACATTCGAAAAATTTGTGATTTAAGTCTTCCACTGAAGTATTGCTACACTCACAAAATTGACTTTAATAGATGGGCTAGAAAGCAACCATGAATTTTAATTCTAATAATATTGGGAGCATATGATTTGGAAGGAGAGAAGGTTAGGTGAGGCAGGGTTGGATGAATTGACTACTATTCTTTGTTTCAAGTTAAGAATTTAACATTACGCTTATGGAGATCAGTGTTGCCAAAACTCTCAAACACTCTCTTTTGCACGGATGTCCAAGATATTCCCTTTGCTTAATTTTTAAATTTTCATTTTCAATTAACATTTAACTGTAAAAGTCAGAATAACTACTAAATAAAAGCTTTATTATCATTATGTAGTCAGAGACGACATAAAATAGCTGACATACGCACATCGTATTATTTTAAGTTGCAATTAGTAATCAGATATACACATTCCAAGCGGTCAATATTTTCTACTGATTTATATGATTCATGGCATATCGTATTCTCACCGAAAAACAAATAAACTGTCGTTACTATAATTAAAATAAGATAAAATAAAATTATCTTTTGTAAATACTATTTATCTAATTAAAATCATTTTCCCTACTTTTCATCTCTTGTTTCGAATGCGCACTTTTGGTCAATTACGTTAAAACACATTAATTTAATTTATGTTTGTTGAAACAAAAATACAAATTATACAACCCTAAATTGTGCTTGTGTGTGTCGTGGCAACGCCGCGTTGCTATCGTCCATAAGAAATACATGGGCCTATCTTCGCAATGTTATTTTCTAAACGTGGAACGTAGTATTATGAGCATTGGTAATAGTTTTATATACAGTTTCCTATTTATGTCTGGCATCTTTCTTTCTTAGTGACAAGAAATCAATATTACTTTCAATCGTTGCCTCTATTTGAGTGTCACATGCGCTTTTAGCTGTCATATCTACCTCTTCATTGTCAGTAATGCATGCATGTCCTTTAACCCAAACAAATTTGATATTTTTTTGTTTCTGCAATAATGACCACAGTTTAGATTTAATTTTTAGTATTATATCGTTTTTAAAGTGTTTAATTGGAGGTCGAATGAGTGTTTGCAAAACCGATTTGAAGTCAAATAACATTACAATTCTCTTAATTGGATTTTTTCACGCCAATCAAGCGCTCTATTTTTGGCTAAATCTTGCTATATATTTGAAATACGGTACTTCTCCACGTATTGGATGGCCGGTATAACAAATGCGAAACCCACACTTGTTTCACTTTTAGACCCATCTGTGTAAATGTATCACTGCTAGAGGATTCCCATAAGACATATTTTACAATAACACTATTTATACATCGATGACTAGAATATAAATATAGGAAAAATATGCGGTTTATATAACATATCGTCAAGCTCACACTGATAGAATGGGTATTTGTTAGATTTGTTAGGTTTACGAGATTAATTGCTGCTATTTTGTTTAAGATAATTGCATTATAATGTCTGTATTTTATTAACCATTTATTTGCTAAATATTGTCTACGTATAGATAAAGGAGGCTCTTGTACTTAGGCTAAAATGGCATGATTTGGTGAAAATTCTTTGCATCATTTGTAAATAAATATTCTTTTAGCAGATTTGTTACCTTATAATTTTTAATAACTCATTAGGGGTTTAGCCAAAAAATATTATTGATTTTTTTTGTTTAATTTTCTTGGCTTTTTTCATTTAGTACTAGATATAAAACAAAAGTATTTTGACTGATTTATAAAACAAGTTCATAAAAAATAATACTCCAGATCTTCGTTTTATTTATTTGTAAATATTTGTTACTATTTTTATGCTCTTCTCGTATTAACTGCATTTTAACTCATGCGATTCCTTTAGCATCTTCAGTTTGAGATCATGAGTTTGCTTTGCAGGCTTGCCGATTTCCTCTTACTGTCTATATCTGCCATAAGTCTTTTCTTCTTCAACTCGTACGTTTCTAATTTTGCATTAGTCACCTCACACCATTTTTCATTTGTCGTATACTAACTCACATGTTCTACAATTTTTGATTTCACTACATTCATAATATTATTTCTGCTACAAAACTCACCTTTTCTTTTTAATTCCTTTGCTGTTGGCTTTTATGTACATTATGTACATTAAAATATTCAGCTCCATCGGGATTTAATAAACTTAAAAGCGATACATCAATGTGTGTCACATTTTCTGGAAGTTATTCCTTTTGCATTTCTATTTGAATGACTTGAAATAGGCCATTCTCATTATTTTAACTTAATAATTCTTCAGCTGCAAGGATTTCTAAAAAACTATAATTAAAATATCTAAATTATCCAATATATCATTTATAATGCAGTCAACAGGTGTTTCTTCATTTGGCTTTAACGGACCACTACCTGTAGCTATATTACACTACTTATTGTACACTACTTATTATTTTTTGCATGGTTACGTACAGCAATTTTTTTTTAATTTGTCCGCTTCTCCTTAAGAATTTTTGCTGAACGTGGTATACCAGCAGTAGATTTTGCATTTTGAAGACCATTGAAGAAAATTGAGGTCCCGAAATCCTACAAGACGAAATGACGGCAGCCGTCAGACAAATGAAGGATGGAAATACACCGGGACTTGAAGAAATTTGTGCAGAACTGAAGCTATTAGATGCAGAACAAATAAAAATAATAACTAAAATATTTAATGAAATATACAAGGCAGGAAAATACCAGTAGAGTGGCTCTAATCGCAGTTCGTACCATTGCCCCAAAAACCAGGAGACAAAGTTTGTGAAGACTGTAGGACCATAAGCCTAATAAGCCATCTGCTGAAGCTGCTGTTAAAAGACATCCACAAAAGAATTTACCGGAAAAACGAGGAACAAATTGCGCCCAATCAGTCTAGATTTGTGAACGCTGTTGGTAAAAGGAAAGCTTTATTTAGCATGCAGGTATTGTTTCAGAAATGTGGAGATGTTTTTGCATGCCTGATTGACTACAAGAAGGCTTTCGATAGAGTCCCCAACAAGTAACCTGTATTGGAATTAATCAGCGATGCTCCGAATAGGTGGAGAGTATACAGATCATCTCAAAATCTTAAGGGGAGTGAGACAGGGGTGCTTAATTGCACCACTGATATTCAATCTGTACTCGGAGCACATTTTTGAAGAGGCTCTAAAAGATGTTGATGAATGCATCTTAATAAATGGAGTCAAGCTCAATAACCTGCTGTATGCAGATGATACGATGTTTTCCAATACCATAGAAAAAAATAAACAAAATAACGGAAACAAGTCGAACTATGGACTGGATATAAACACCAGAAAAACCAAGCTAATGGTCATTAGATCCTTAAATCTGTATGTGAACCAAATGAGAATTGAACTTGTCTCACAGTACAACTACTTGGGAACTATAATCAATGAGTCGCGGGACAACAAGAGATTAAATGTCGCATCGGAAAGGCAAAAAGTGCATTCTTGACTATGAGCTTTGTGTTCAAGAGCCATGACCTCACCCTAGAAACAAAAATAAGGCTCCTTAAATGTCACGTGTACTCTGTGCTTCTGTACGGAGTAGAAACGTGGACATTGAAGGCGGAAACTCTATCAAAATTTCATATGCTTTTGAGCTATGGTTATACAGAAGGATCCTGAAGATACCATATACAGACAAAATCACCAATGAAGAAGTACTGCGAAGGATGAATACAACTGCGGATTTGGTCAACATCGTGAAGGGCCGTAAACTGCAGTACTTGGGACATATAATGAGAAATCAAGGAGATACGAGCTACTCGTATATAATGTTTTTAATGGGGTAGAATAATTCGCACGATAAAAAAATAAACACTTTATAGATAAAAACAAAATAGCCTAACCTTTTCTAGCAGACGGTACTCTGAGTAATTTCACCCATTAACTTCACCCATGCGCAAGCGTAACCTTAAAATTCGGAGTTATTTCATCGGAGTATCAGTTGAAATTTTGGTCAAGTTAAACGGGTTTAAGCGCTAACCTAGTACTGAAAAACTGATTTACTATAAGTATTTCAGTGACCTAAAATTAAATAGGTGAACCCAGCACTGAAAAAACGGCCCTGAATGCTTACTTACTTACCTACTCCGTGGCGTTACAACCCTTCGAGGGTTTTAGCCGACTCAACAACATGACTCCACTGTTTTCTGTCTCCATCCGCGTGATCTCCTTGCAGTTGGGACTTCCTCCCACATCAGTCTTACTGTTCGTTCGTCAGAATGTCTTCTGAGGTGTCCTGCCATATTGGAGTCTTCTGGACTTTATTTCTTTTATGATGTTGGCGTCTCTGTAGAGTTCTTCGAGCTCTTTGTTAGTTCTCATCCTATATTGTCCTGACGCTTCATCCAGCACAGGACCAAAGATCTTCCTTAGAATTTTTCTTTCCCAAACACATAGTCTCTCTTCGTTTGCCTTTGTTATCGTCCACGTTTTGCTTCGATACATCACAACGGGCCGTATGATTGTTTTATAGACCTGTATCCTCGTACGTCTTGTTAGTTGTTTCGATTTTATAACGCTTTGGATAGCAAAAAGACATCTGTTGCCGCCCTGAATCCTGTTGTTTATTTCTTGTAATCCGTTATTGTCTTCAGTTATTGTTGTTCCAAGATACTTGAATTCTCTAACGAGCTCAAAGTTAAAGTCATCAATGGTAATGTTCTGATCGATCTTGTCTCTGCTTTGGTTATTGCGGCTCATATACATATATTTCGTCTTGTTTTCGTTGATATGGAGCCCCATCTTCTCTGCTTCCTTCTCAAACCTCACGAAAGTCTCCTTCATCCTTAATCGTGTGTTTCCTATTAGATCGATATCGTCTGCAAATGCCAGTAGTAAGTTTGGTCCTTCTCGATGAAATACTGTATTCGGTTTTTTCGATTCTTGCACTTCTGATTATGTCCTTCAGAGCTCCCTGTTTTAGTCCATTGTTTATTTCAAATGTCTCCGAGTATCGTTGTCCAACTCTTACTTTACATCGTAATCGTTCCATACATATCCGTATCAACCTGACTAGTTTTTTTGGAAAGCCAAATCCCTTCATCGCTGTCCACAGTCTGGCCCTGCATACTCTATCAAATGCTTGTTTAAAATCTATGAACATCTGATGAAGCTCACGATCACTCTCCCAGCATTTTTCCATTATCTGTTTTATTGTGAAAAGCTGGTCAATAGTAGAGCGGCCCGGTCTAAATCCACATTGATCCTCTCCAACGATTTCTTCTGTGTATGTTTTGGTTCTTTCTAGCAGGATGTTTGCAATGATTTTTTAGGTGAATGCTAACGAGAGCAAATCCGTGTTGCAGAAATAAAGTGCTGTTTTACATAAATGTAAATCTTTACTTATAGATTAGAAACAGAAATACCAAATAATGGGGATTTAGTCACAACGAAATATTTAATAAAAGTAATAATCTTAAGAGGTTGATTAATTTAGTTGAACATTATTAATATAAAAACTATAGAAGTGGTGATTAAATCATCATAATCGGACTCGCATTTAGTAAATTTGAAAATTTCGGTCCTGGATCCGCAGCACCGAATCCTATAATTGGTTTTTCCGTTCAAAAGTTGTTCATATATATATTCGTCCCAGGGCTTCACTGAAAGCATTAAGTGCGGCAAAACTTTGCAGTCCGCTTTGAAACTTTTCGTTGACATCTAGATAAAGCAAATACAGTCCACAACGATCGTTTAAAAATTATTAAACTTTTTAAAATGCAAGTTGGGAAAGTTGTGGTACGTAAATAAAAGCAATGGGAGAATGGTAGACGACAATAAAGACTAAAATATTAAATCAAATATTAGAGCAAAGCTATCCTTCAGGCGATGAACCACGAACAAATAAAATAACTTTGGAATACACATATGACAACGTACGCACAACGCAAAAGTTTACGGATATTTTTATAAATAGACGTATTTTATTTATCTGTAATCAACTTACAAAAAAGTAATACAAAATTTGTAGTTTAAACTGTTGTTTAATACATACGTCAAAAACCATAAATTGCAAAAAAAAACAGAAAATTAGAGCAAAAAAGATATATAGCAAATCACCCATGTTTTACATACCACCATATAATGTCAAAAATACGAAATATAAACTTAAATAAAATATTGGTTTATCACCACTTTGGTTTATCACAGCTCTACTGTTCATGCTCCGAATCACATTGTTAATGTCTGCTTGAGGTAGCTCATTGTTCTCTCATAAGCTCTTTAATTGAAACTCATTGTAGATATTGCCCATATGTGAAGTAATTTTTCGTTGGAGCATGTCCCATACATGCTCAATAGGATTCAAGTCCGGTGATTTTGCTGGTCACGGCAATACATCAATACCCTCGTTATCCAACCAGTTTGTTACAATATGCGCAACATGTAGTCGAGCGTTATCATGCACAAAGTAAAAATTTTCTTCTCCAACACCAGCAGCAAACGGGCGCACAACAGGTTCAAGAATAGTGTCCAAATATTGCTGACTTGTGAGAAAGTCACGTGGGAAAATGAGGTCAGTTCTTTCGTCAATCATGATTCCGTCCCATACCATTAATGTACCACCTTTGTATACATATACTTCTTGCAGATGTCGTAATTGTTCTCCATTCTAAAACACGTGTTGCTATCAGTTTTATAATTTTTTTGATAAGAAGTGAGTGTATGTATCAACAATTATAGTATAAGCAAATTTATATGATCATGAAATTTCTGTCATTGGTATTGTCAAATTATTCAAATATCCTTAGACTTTTGCGTTGTGTGTAAATGGCCTATAAACGACGAGCTTTATTATTTAAATGTTGAGTTGATTCGTGAAGATCTTTTTTGGAATTTATTATCAAATTAACTGGAGTCTTTTCTTACTCAAACGGGAAATAGCCATGGCGCCATGTTACCTAATCCAACGGTAACTTTAACGTCCTAAACCATTATAAGAAAATTTGTAAACTAAATGTAATTAATTATTTGTTAACGGGTTTTTACCCATATATTTAGTGGCTACATTCATGTACTCTTAGACACTGATGATGGAATATGGATTCCGAAAACGTTTTGTCTTTTTAACTTAGCCCGTTTGGGTTTGGGTCTAAATATATACCTTTTACAAAGGATTTTTAATAAATTTTATAACATTAAATCGTTCAATAATCGTGTTACTTATTATCTGTTAGTAAGACCTGCTAGCGGATTCCCAGTTTTGCTTTAGATAACAGCATGGGATACATAGGTTTTGTCAAAAAGCACGAGATGCAGTAGGAGAAGAAAAGATATTGCACTTCAGCCTTATTAGATATTTCACAAGCATTTGTAAAGGTCTGATATTATGGCCTATCATCAAAAGTAAAAGATCGTCCTTATTAGTTGCGCTTTCTATACACTCCTGAGATCATATATCAGACAGGATCAATAAAACTGTATACAACTTATATCTCTAATTCGGTCGGGAGTAGCTCATGGAGATATTCTGGAACCACTTCTATATTTTGATCAAATTAAAGGCAGACAAAGTTTTATTAATTAAATCTTGCCCAATTACTTTCGCTTCCTAGAGGATATACTCTAGGAAGTCGCCCATTTGCCTATTGGATTTGTTGTTGTTACTGATAATGCGTCATATCATAAGGTAGAAATTAATAAAGCACCCACCAGTAATTCTAAAAAAAATGGATATGATATCTTGGTTGACAGAAAAAAATTTACCATTTGTAACGGCAATTTAAGCCTTAACTGGTATGGCAAGAAAAAAATACATATAAGGTATGGCGGGGTCATATTTGACCTTTTGATTTTTTTGTGTAAATAAACAAAAAATTAAGCAAATTATAATAAAAAAGTATTATATTAATGATTATAACACTGCATAAACCAATAAATTCTATATCGCTTACTGCTAGAAAGAAATATATGAGGTTGACTTAAAAAACCACTCCAAGTAAAAAATCTCAAAAAATAACGAAAAAATACACGTGTATTTTTAAAAAGTAATAAATTCTTATTAAATAATGTTTAATTAAAGGATCAAAAACCAAATGAGAAATATTTAATTATACACCAAAAATTTAACAAACAATTATTAATACACCTATTACAAAAATTTGATGGAACACAATGTTTTTTACACTTATTACATCTAAGTGATTGTTTATTATCATTACGTGGGCAAATATAACATCTCCCACGTGTAGGAGATCTTTGTCTTGCCTGGTTTGGGTCGTCTACCGGGATGTGGCCAACTCAACGAATAAGTTCTCTCGATTCTCTGGGAATATTTACCATAACAGCACGCCGAACTAAGTGATTGTGTATTAGCTTTTTACCTAAATCAATCAAGAATTTTTGCCGTGTCAACCCAGATTCTGGATTAGCAGCGTTATATAAAACATGTCCATTGACACCAGCAATATCCATGATCCGAAACCAAATAGCTTGTGGCATGTGGCCATCTTCTAGTAGTCCGTCCTACTTCGTAGTTGGCACAAGTTTGATCCAGTATATCTACCCCAACTTTGGTAATGTTGTAAAAGTCTATAATATCCGGTAGTTTCTTAGCTGTCTCCAACACTTTGTTGTTATGATGGAGACTGGACACTAGACAAACGGTTCGTTTTTTTTTTCGTTACGTAGGATATCAGGGTCACGTCAGTAAACCCAAAAATAAATGAATAAACCGGACGTTGATTATTCGGTAAAAACTCCGTTGGCAAATCTCTTTTATTTTTTCGCATAGTACCAACGTAAGTAAGTTTACAGCAGCGTAGCTCTTCAACAAACTCTAGTGAAGAAAACCAGTTGTCACCAGTTACATTACAATTGGAATTTACTATTGGTGCAGTGAGCGAAAGAACATTTAGTGTTGGTATGAATAGCTTTTTTGGATTAAGTATTGCATCTTGTTTTCCAGTATAAACAAAGGCATTGATTAGATAATGAGTACGGGCGTCACACAGCATTATTTTGAGTCCGTATTTTTCAGGCTTACTCTTTATATACATTCTAAATTTACATTTTCCACGGAAACCGACGAGCATTTCATCCATTGTTAAGTACACGAATAATTAGTTTGGCAGTAATTTACAAAATGGTGAAAAAATTCAGAAATTGCTGCCAGCTTGTCTCCATTTACAATACGCTGGTCTCTAATTTGCGGATGGTCAAATCTCAAAGATGTCAGTAAAAATTAAACCTTTTTGATGTCATTACGGAACGGAATATATCGCGACCAGTACCATCAGTTGTAAAGAGAGAATTTATATGTTCATTGTTGTTACAGAAGACCAAAAAATGCTAACATTTCAATTTTGTCAACATGTTTTATTGTACTTCATCGTAAAGCGTTATCTCCATAATTTGTTTGCAAACTGGTTATTTTTTCGTTGGTTCTCTCAGTAATCTGGTCAATTATTTTATCATCAACTAACAGTTGGAATGCTTCAGCCGGAGTCATAGGTTTGTTTATTCGTGCTGGTCCAGCAAGTCCTGGTACATGTGACACGATATTTGTTGCACGAGTTTGGCTCGACGCAAGCGCTTGCTTTGACCATTTTTTTCTATTTCTCCCGTAATAGTACCTTTGCTGTTCGTTATCACTACTGTCATCCTCACTATCGGTACCTAAGATTTGATCGTGATTATTCCCAGTGTCACTTTGATCACTAGCTTCAGAGTCAGTATCATGCTCACTAACAAATTGTCTCTGCATCAGGTATGTCGAAATCGCTGTCACCAATCTGTTCAGCTACGTGTTCTAACTCCTGTTGTGTCAAGGGTCTCGTTTTGACACTTGAATTAGCCATAATTATTTAAAACTAAATCACTGACAATTGGCCTTTTTAAGGTATGGCGGGGTCAATTTTGACCCTATCGACGTCTAACACTCAACAAAGTACAAAGTCAACTGCAGCGACTACGTTCAAGTAATGTACTCAACGCCACAGACGAATAACTGGACAGCGGCGTTGCCAGGTGTTCTCCTTTTTATGGAATTTTAATAACCATTTTTTGGGTCTAAAATGACCCCGCTATACCAGTTACGGGTTAAAACCCCAATTGCATGAGATCATCAAACGACACAAACAAGATTATATTCAATATAAATTTGACAAAGTGCTGCAAGAATGTGTATGAATGATATAGAAATGGTTTGGGCGCAAATAAAAAATGAAGTTGCAAAACCAAACGTTTATTTTAAATTAGAAGACGTAAAAGTATTGGTGGAACAGGAATTTGCTAAACTAACTGTAGATAACTGGATAAAGAGTGTGAACATGTTGTCAAGATTGAAGATAAGTATTTGGAAAGTGAACGTCACATAGATGTAATTACTGAAAAATTAAGGATTAATTTAAATGATTCTAGTGACGACGACAGTGCATTGCATCTTGTTATGAAAGCATGATTATTAAATTAGATATGACTTCAGGTAACATACATTGTAAAAAGTTTTGAGTTCCAGAGCCGGGAAGAAAACCTCTACGCACGGAGAACAGCTGGAATCTATGTTACCTGAAGTCATATCTAATTTAATAATGAACATCACAGTTTTTTTACAAGTTGTATAATCTTTGATAACTATAAGTAATTTAAAGGGTTTTTACCCATGTATTTTGGTGGCTCAGGCATTTTAACCTAGCAGATTTTAAACCTGATGATGGACTGTTTAGTCCGAAAACGTTTGTTTTTTTATGTAGCCATTTTAAGGGTTTTTAAATAAATATACCCACTTACAAAGACTAACCTCTTTTTTTGTGATACGTGGTATACAGCCAGCTACAAAAATTGTTTTCCTTGTGGATTTAATTTACTATGTCACCTATGTAAATATAAGTTTTCCAAACTGTCCTGTGTGTATGTATTATTTTTTTACTTTATTACAATCATTTCGTATATTCTTCTATTTAACTTTGTGACGTTTAAGTGAGTATTAATATAAATAATAAAGGTTTTAAAGTTAAATTAACATTTGTAATTAATATTTATTAATACTTTAATCTGTAATACGTACCTACGATTTCACATACAGACAATATATGTATGTGATATATTTTAATGACATGTATTAACATGCAGTGCACTATTGCCAAAAATATAATCTAATATCATTGCTTAATAAATTTTGTGTACCTATCTTTAACAATTTGATTGAAATCAAATCAACTATTTTTTGGAACGTCACTGCTCTGTTTGGTGAGGCTTTACTGTTCCTAGAAATTTCCGGCACTAATGTTGAAACATACTCTAATATTTCTACAAATATAATCATTTGGCCTTAAATGTGTGCACCGGAAAATAGAGACGTTTTACGTGTACCTACACACATATTGAAAATATTCTTCGAAATCCAAAAATACCGGGTCAGGACTGACCCGGCATCATAGATGTTACGTAGAGGAAAAACTGTAATTTGCATGTTCACAAATGATACAAGAAAAAGTAAATATAAACCAATAAGGAGAACGTCGATCAGTTGGATTTGTAAAAAAATTATGAAATATTAAAAAATAAGTGAATTTCGGGTCAGGCTTGACCCAGACTTCGTACTCCAATGGTTAAAAGTTTAGAATTTGATGACAGCAAATATCTCAGTTACTATTGATAGGGAAAAGATGTTAAATGATACTGTAAAACAAGAAATAACTAGTATATTAGAACAAAAAATGAAGTTAACATCAAGCAAAAAGGAAAGTACTGAGGAAAACTGGACGAGAATTAAAGACATTTTAAAGACTGTTCAAGAAACAAAATTGAGTGCGCTAAAAGCAAGAAAAAAGAAGGGTTGATGACAGAAGAAATACTGAGACTTATGGATCAAATAAGAGAAGTCAGAAATAAGAATAAAAACGAATACAAGAGATACAATTGTGAAAACACAATTTCATAGTAAAGAATGCAATGAAATTGAACAATATGAAAAGAAACACGATACATTTCATCTGTACAAGAAATTAAAAGAGGTCGCTGGAAAGAAATGGAAACAAGTATTCCAAAGTTGAAGATAAGAGAGTAGAACACTGTACACCAATTGCTATATCAGGTCCATCTATAACAGAAAGTAAGGTTACACGTTCAATACAAACGGCAAAAAATGGAAAAGCACTTGGCTCCGATGAAGTAAGTGCTGAAATACTAAAGCTTCACTGCTTTTTTGGGAGAAAATGGAATTAAAGCTCTGTGTAATATCTTTAACAGAATTTATGACACTGGGATATTACCAACTGATTGGTTAAAGTCGACATTTGTCACAATACCTAAGAAACATCGTCCAAAGACATGCGGTGATTATCCGACAATAAGTCTGAAGATCTTGAAGATCTTCCTGCGAGTAATACACAGCTGAATTTACACGCTGTTAGAGGACAGAATTAGCTATACTCAATTTGGGTTTAGGAGTGGCTTGGGTACAAGAGAAGCCTTGTTTAGTATCCAGGTGCTAGTACAGAGATGCAGAGATATAAATCAAAATGTGTACATTTGTGCAATCGATTTTGAAAAGGCTTTTGACAAAGTCCGACATAACAAAATGCTAGAAATATTGGGAGCAGCTGGATTGGACGATAAAGATCTACGAATAATTACAAATCTATACTGGCATCAAGTTGCAAAAATAAAGGTTGAACAAGATCTGTCGGATGAAACCAATATAAAAAGAGGAGAAAGACAAGGCTGTATATTGTCGCCTTTACTTTTTAACTTATATTCGGAGGAAATATTTAAGGAAGCCTTAATGGAGACAACCGAAGGTATTATTGTGAATGGAGTAACCGTCAGCAATATTAGATATGCCGACGATATCTTAGTGCTTGCTAATTGCGAAGACCTTCAAAATCTAATGAACAAAATAAAACAGACTTATGATCAGTATGAATTAAAACTTAACGTTAAGAAAACTAAATATATGATAGTTAGCAAATAAAATTATATAGAGGATGACGGTAGCCATCCTGGACAACTGGTATGTCACATTGGACAGAGTAGAGAAATTCGTGTATCTCGGCAGTAATATCAATGATAGCTGGGATCCAACCGCAGAAATTAAAAGCCGAATAGAACAAGCCCGAGCTACCTTTGTAAAAATGAGAAACGTACTTTGCAGTCACGATCTAAGCATTGACCTTAGAGTTTGAATGACATCTTGCTACATCTTTCCTGTCCTACTGTATGGAGTGGAGGCGTGGACTCTAACTGAGGCTATCCTTAAATGCTCGACAGCGTTTGAGATGTGGATATACAGACGACTACTGAAAATAAGCTGGGTCGACAGAGTTAGAAATGAGGAGGTCCTTAGACGGCTGAACCAAACAACACAACTGGTCAATATAATAAAGAAACGCAAGCTGGAATACTTCGGTCACATTATGAGACACCCTGAAAAGTATGACCTTTTACATCTGATCATTCAGGGAAAGATCCCAGGTAATCGTGGGCCTGGTAGAAGAAGATCATCATCTGAAAAATCTAAGGCAATGGTATGGAAAATGAACTACATCGTTATTTTAGAGCTGCTGTCAATAAAGTCACCATAGCGAATATGGTAGCCAAGATGATATCCAACGATCGATAACGGTCATGGAACTAGAAGAAGAAGAAGAAATATCTCAAAAGTTCAAAAAATAGAACTTCGTGAAGGATATGTTATAAGCTAACTGAATAACAATGATGTATAAATCAACAACTAGAACAACAAAAATAGCTGATGTCATGTAATTAATGTCAGTCAGTTGATACAGGTTTTGATATGTAAAATTGAGATTTGATATATGAGATAACGATATAAGATTGATCTTATATCGTTTGTTGTTTCATTTCTCTATTTTACATAAATTGCTGTACTTGCTTTTGTTGTCCACGTCCAATTACTACAATTACGAATATTCGTTGTTCCTAAGTGAAGTTGAGGGTCTCAGTTTTTTAACTCTGGAGATTTCTTACGACGACTTCTTACCCTTAGAATAATTATTAATTCTTTTATTTAGTCACACTTTCACCAATTTTTTTACAAAGAACTTTTGTTCTAAAGAAAGTAGTGATTATTATTCTGGCTGAACGTTTGTTATCGTGATAATTAATAGGAGACGCTTTTATTACGGAATATTTTTTAGCTTCCCAAATAAAGAAATAATAACAATAACCATTAGACTTCTCGCAACAAAAGAAGGAGCATTTCTCATTGTCCTGGAACTTAAACAAAATACCAATTTTCTTTGAGCTAATTTAATGGCGAATTTTCTGTCTTGCATTTTTCATGAGGCAAAGCGATGTATTTTTCTCTTTAAATAATTTTTCACGTCCGACAATAATTCATTTTTGGTGTTAATTTTCCATTAGCTGTCGTTTTTTATCTATTGTGGGAGTGGCTACGCAAATTATACCAGACGATTGGATTTTTGTAACCGTATAATATTTAGTATTGCTTCTCTGAGCGATCAGTTTTGTTTATCTGGAAATTTAATCATTTGGACTTCTTCCAAATGTGTGTACTACTTTGATTTATTTAAAAATTAAACTACACTTACCGGCAAAAAAAGTGGCCACACTAAAAATTTCCGAAAATTAAACATTAATTTTAAGTTTTATACACTGTTTCATATTGTATAGTCAACATCTATCATTTTTAAAACAAAAAATGGGCATTACTGTTTGATCCCTTAGCATAATTTATTTAATTAGAAGGCTACAAAAGAAAATAGTGTAATATCAAAACGAATTACAAACAATAACGTTTACGGGTGAACTTGACGAATATCTTCTTATATCAGGCATTATGCCCTAAAACAGCAATAACCGTTTGCATACGATTTGGAAAGGAAAGGAAAAAATTTTAAATAAAAACTTGAGGAATACGTTCATATTCTTCACGAAGCATGTTTTGAAGTTCTGCACGACTTTCTCACTGGCCTGGTTGACTTCTTACCCTACGATGAAGTTCATCCCAAAGATGTTCTATAATATTTCGATTAGGGCTGCAGGCTGGCCATTCTTGAGTAATTAATTTCTATTATCCCCAACTAATTTATCACGATTCTTGTAGTATGCGATCGTGCATTATCATGCAAGTTACAGTACAATGACCGCTACCATCCAGTAAATTCTACCACGTGGATTCTACACGGGACTACTGCTGGATCATTCTGGACTGAATTGCGACGTATTGGACTACAAGATCAGCAATTATGAAATTATAAAAACACTATGTAAAAATCAATATTTTCAGTCTGATTTGTAGTTTAGTTTGATTTATAATTTAGTCTGATTTAATTTATTGTTGTTGCTACTAAAATCTTTGTAAGTCGAAAATAAAAGTTTTATTTGTGAAGTTCAGTTTTTAAAAAAGTGATTTTCCCAAGAACATTCATAATTTGCATAACGACAAAATTGTTCCCAATAAATAGACCAAATGGAACTACTGCTTCCGCCAAAACATCCTTTATATACCGGTGATCATTCAGGGGGCCATTGATAAAAGTAAGTACAGTTCGAGTTTCAAATGAGATTCCATCCCAAACCATGACACCACCACCGTCAAACTTTCTCCTGTGGGACATACAAGCTTATACATATCTTTCATTTCTCCATCTCCAACCCTTCTCTCGGCCAGCGCCAGACTTCAAACAGAACCGCAATTCATCATTAAAGAGAACTGGGCTGCATCCTGTATATCTCAGTGTTGATATTGTCGAACCAAAAATTAATCGATTCCTACAGTGTCTACATTGTAATTCGGGAAAAATAGCCGGCTTTCTTGCCATTAGTCCTCTTTCATTGAGGCGTCTTCTAGCCGTTCCCTTACTTACATTCACGTTTCGATCCTCCTTTAGGTTTTTAGGTAGCTGTAGGTTTTTTGTAGCAATTGCAGTGGAATGGCGATTTCTTAAAAGTCGCAATAAAACGATCATCTCTTTGCGAGGTACCTCTACTACGACCGGAACCAGTTCGACGTAAGCATGTACCAGTCTCTATAAAGCGATGAAAATACTGTAATTTATACTCCATACTGTAGTTTTTGGAATACCTAAAGTTTCGGATACATAAACTTTACTTTTTCGGTCTTGTAGCAATCCAATAATTCGAGCAACATTTACTGTAGATAACATCATCTTAATTATTCACTCAGTCGAAATCCACGTTTGAAAAGCTAAGTTATTATTGTTCTAAAGCTATTTTCTTGTGGCATTGTAAATTAATTACTATTTAACTGGGAATAAGCCACAATTAAAGATAAAAATAAGTTTATTGACGTTTCAATTTCCACTTCGGAAATCGTTCTCAAAATACAAACAGTATTTTGAATAACGCTGGGCCCATAACGGTTTCTTAATATTGTTCTGAAGCTATTTTCTTGTGGCATTGTAAATTAATTACTATTTAACTGGAAATAAACCACAATTAAAGATAAAAATACGTTTATTGACGTTTGAATTTCCACTTCGGAAATCGTTCTCAAAATACAAACAGTATTTTGAATAACGCTGGGCCCATAACGGTTTCTTAATATTGTTCTGAATGAAGCTATTTTCTTGTGACATTGTAAATTAATTACTATTTAACTGGGAATAAGCCACAATTAAAGACAAAAATACGTTTATTGACGTTTCAATTTCCACTTCGGAAATTGAATTATTATTCAATTTCCGAATTTCCAGCGTTATTCAAAATACTGTTTGTATTTTGAGAACGATTTCCGAAGTGAAAATTGAAACGTCAGTAAACGTATTTTTATCTTTAATTGTGGTTTATTTCCAGTTAAATAGTAATTAATTTACAATGCCACAAGAAAATAGCTTCAGAACAATTTTAAGAAACCGTTATGGGCCCAGCGTTATTCAAAATACTGTTTGTATTTTGAGAACGATTTCCGAAGTGGAAATTCAAACGTCAATAAACGTATTTTTATCTTTAATTGTGGCTTATTCCCAGTTAAATAGTAATTAATTCACAATGCCACAAGAAAATAGCTTCTGAACAATATTAAGAAACCGATATGGGCCCAGCGTTATTCAAAATACTGTTTGTATTTTGAGAACGATTTCCGAAGTGGAAATTGAAACGTCAATAAACGTATTTTTATCTTTAATTGTGGCTTATTCCCAGTTAAATAGTAATTAAGCTAAGTTATTGTTTAATTAAATATTTTTAACTTAGAAGATAAACAGCGGCGATAAAAAACAACAACAGAAACGTCAAAATTGTAAAAACAAGCATATACGATCGCAATAAATATTTAAATTGAGACGAAATATAAAAGAGTGCATAAACTTTTCAATGAATTTGTATTGTCGGATATTTAAAGGTGCCCACTCTTTTGCCGTTTAGTGTATAGTTTCAATAATAAATAAATATTTTAAAGAACACACTGAAAACTTCGTTTTCGAACCTTCCACAAAGTTTATTATAAAATCTTATCACTACAGCTGTTTCGGCAGAGTGCCTTTTCCAAGTGATCTACTTTTGCAATGTATTTACACTTTATAGTCTTTAACTAAATAGGTTGAGGAAACAATAACTGTTTTTCTTAAGTTGGTCCTTCAGAGTTATGTTTGTGTTTTTTAATTTGTTAATTTCCTTATATTCTAATAAAGATAGCTTAAGACCTTTATTTTGGATGTGAAGAATTTGAAATTCGTCATTAAAAGAATGATTATGATTTAAAAGATGAAGTGCGTATGTAGAATCGGTTCTATAATTAAAAGCCCTTTTATGTTCTGTTATACGTTTGTTAAAGTTTCTACCAGTTTGACCGATGTAAGTTTTTGGGCAGTCGTCACTTTTAAGTTTGTATACACCACTGTGTAAGTGCTTATTATTTTGGCTCTTGTTATTTTTAATAAATTTTAACTTTGATAAAATGAAAGGCATATATCGAGTACAGTTTTATTAATTAAATCATGCTCAAGTACTTTCGCTTCCTATACTAAATTCACAGATGCACTAAAAATAAACAAACCAAGACACGTTAAATGTTACAAGGACAAAGGCAATGTTACAAAATTATGATTCGGGAGTGTTTTAAGTATAGTATCTACTCGCTTCCTACTTCGCTTCCTACTTTCGCTTTGCTTCCTTATATCAATTTAATATATTTGCCAAGTTGTTGTTTGTTCTAAAAGCTGGTGTTATTCCTTTCGTTTTTATGGGTCTGTCTTTTTTTGTTGATATTTTGTCTGTATATGTAATCGAGCAGAAGGTACTGGATTTTTTTCTCTGGTGGTGGAAATACCAGGGCTTACTTGTATGGTTTTTAATTTAAAATTTTATTAATTGTTTGTTCGTTGTATCCATTGTTTACTTCTATTTGCTTAATGATATTTAATTCTGTTCTGAATTTTGGTTCATCTATGTAGCATGCTATGATAGGCTGCCAGTTATGTTGTGTAGGATGGAATGATGAATTGTGTATAGTCGTGTCAGTATGGGTAGGTTTATGAAATACGGATAAGTAACGATAAGTAACGGTCGAATCCATTATTTAAATATTTTAAATTTCATACACAATAATCCCCATATATATTAGGCCACAACAAAATGAATAAACTCAACAATTGTCAACCCAAAGATACGAATATCCATTAAGTTAATGTGAATTCTCTTCTTTACTACTTAAAAGAGAATTTTTGTAACTAATTTGATTATAAACGAGCGTACCAACTATGTAATAGCAGAAATCAATTTCAAACATTTTTAGATTTTTATTTCAGCCATATATCTACATAGTATCTAGGTAAAAAACAACGAAGAAAACCAGATACATACACACCCAAATTTCAATAATACAAAATTGAAGCAATTTAGTTTGCCTACCACATTGGGTGTCACTTGTAACAATATAAATTGCTTACAGGGAGTTGAAAGGGGGTGTTAAAACTTTAGATTTAGATATTGGAACTTTCATGCAACCCCGTATACTGCACCTCAAGTTAAGTACACCCCTCGAGAGGGGATGCAAGTAGCGGAGGAGAAGCCAGTACAGTCCACGCTCATCTCGAGTCAACACAACACCATTAAGACAAGGACGCTATTTTTACATTGATCGTATACAAATATTTTAAATGTGCTATTTTTTTACTTCAATACAGTTTTAGTTTAAGTGATTTGTTTTTGTGTATTATTACGTGAAATTCCAATAAGATTCAACCTACACCCAACATAATTGGTCTTTCGAGCGGATTACCCAGTGATTATTTTGGCTGTTCATTCCATGTAAGCTGAATTCATTTTCGACGCATCGTCCCGTTCACACAGTTTATCATAGGAAGACGCAGGTATATTCTCTCGTCAAAGGTTAGTGCACATTTCCTTTATTTACCTATCTTTTATGGTCGTTAAAAGGGTACATTTGTATTTGATGTAATTCAGTGGAAATATTTATTTTTAGAAGCAGGTATTTTAATCCTTTAACACATTTAGAGATTTCAATATTTTCATTTATACATTAATACATAGTAGCGTCCTTAAATTTATTTCAATTTTTTCATTTTACATTTATAAATTATTACAAGTTGAAATATTATCTTTTTTAGTTTTTTATTCACTCGCAAAGCATTTTTATACACATTACATACTTGATTTTAATTGGTTTTTTGCATATACATACATACATTTTTACTTTTGTGAATAAGTTATATTGTTACTATGGCTGACATCGCTACAGCAAAAACTAAACGCTCTTCAATCAAAGGTTCTGTAACCCGTTTTAGTACGTATTTTAATTCTATCAAAAACAAACCTTTAGAACAAATTAACTTTAGGGATTTAAAACTTAGACTTGATAGAATTGAGAAACTTTTTGACGATTTTGACAACGCTCAATCACTTATCGAGGCCTCTGATGAGGACTATACTGCCAACGCAGATACTATCCATAGTATTGAAAGGTCGTCTTTCGAAACGCCGTTTTTCGATATCACTAGCGCTGTGCGAGATTTTATTGATACCAATCTTTCAAAACCCTGTAGTCAGGCTGCTCAAGCTTTAAATTCGACAATTTCGTCCGAAAATACTTCACAAAGATCTATTAATATTAGGTTACCCGCTATTAACTTGCCTCCTTTGAGGGTGACTATGAAAATTGGTTGTTCTTTAGAGATACATTTAATTCCATCATTCATACAAACACAGAACTTTCCAATATTCAGAAATTCCACTATCTAAGATTATCTTTACAAGGTATTGCCGCAGAAACAATACGTAACCTGGACATTTCTGAGGCAACATATGAAACTGCGTGGGAGTTACTAAAAGACAGATTCGAAAACAAATCTCTTCTTGTCAATAATCACATTAAAAAATTATTTAACCTACCAAATGTTTCAAAAAATTCGCATCATGATCTACGCACTTTACTTGATGGTTTCCAAAGACATTTACGCTCTCTTGAGTCCTTAAACTTAGATACAACATCTTGGGATGCCCTTATTATATATTTAATTACCACGAAACTAGATAATGCCACACACAAGGAATGGGAACTGTCAATTAAAGACGATAAGAACACATTACCCACTTTGAGTAGCTTAACTGAATTTTTAAAAGGTAAATGTAGAGTCTTAGAATCTATTAATCATCAAGAAGAAAAATCTCGTCCCAAATTTTCATCTACAGGCAATCCCAAATCCAAGAATTTCTTATCAACGAATAATTCTTCTAACTGTTCTTTATGCAAACAAAAACATCTAATTTACACTTGTCCTGATTTTCTTAAACTAGAAACGTCGTTAAGACATAATGAAGCAAAACGCTTGCGACTTTGCATAAATTGTCTTCGTAGTGGTCATTTCACTAAGGAATGCAAATCTTCCGGGTGTCGTAAATGTGGAAAAATACACCACACACTTTTACACTTTCAAAGTAACTCACAAAAGCTTACTGAAACCAGTAATCACCCCATCAGCAGTTTACCTTGCTCTAGTCCAGGTACATCAGAAGGGTCTAATGCACTGACAGCACGTAACATTTCGTTTGAGCACAACTCTACTACTTTGCTGTCAACTGTAAAAATTAACGTCTTTGACATCTCAGGTAATGAACACGAGGCTCGTGCACTTCTAGATAATGGCTCTGAAAGTAATTTCATTTCCAGCGCCTATTAAATCTTTTAAGGTTGCCTACAACCAAAACGCATTTTTCTATTTCTGGTATAAACCAAACAAATTCTATTGTAAGCTACAGAACATCGGTCAAATTTAAGTCCAAAACTTTAAACTTTTCTCAAGTAATTTCTTGCTTAGTGCTTCCTGAAATTGCAGGAAGTTTACCTTCTGTCACATTCGATAAGAAAATACTCAATATCCCTTCCAATATTACTCTGGCCGATCCAGACTTCAATATTTCATCTCCTATTGATCTTCTTATCGGTGCAGACATCTTCTGGAATTTAATTTGTATTGGTCAGATTAAATTATCACCTGGACAACCGATTCTTCAAAAAACTAAACTTGGATGGATTATCTCAGGTCCATTATTTCCAAACAATACCCTTGCAGCCAGAACTACATGCCATTTGTCGACCATAAACAAGTTGAGCATAGAAGATCAACTTCAAAAATTTTGGGAAATTGAAGAATGCCCAAAAACAAAATTTTTGTCTAACGAAGAACTTTCTTGTGAAGATCACTTCTTAAAAACAACCTCTCTTAATTCTTCTGGTAGGTTTGTAGTATCACTTCCCTTGAAATCTTCCGCCGACAATCTTGGCGACTCTAAGACTACAGCAACAAAAAGGTTTTATTCTCTCGAAAGGAAACTTAATGCGAATTTTGAATTAAAAGATGATTACACTCGATTTATCGATGAATATTTATCCTTACACCATATGTCCGTTTCACCCTTTGAAACCACAGGCTATGAGTTCTTTCTTCCTCATCATTGTGTTTATAAAGGCAATAAAATTCGTGTTGTTTTTGACGGTTCTGCCAATACAGATTCAGGTGTTTCCCTGAATGACATTCTTATGGTTGGACCTAATTTACAAGATGACCTTTTTACTATCATCTCACGTTTTCGTAAACATAATTTTGTAGTAACAGCTGATATAGAAAAGATGTATCGACAAATTCTGATAAAGGAGGAAGAACGCTTCTTACAAAAGATTATATGGCGATCTAATCATACAAAATCTCTCGAAACTTATACTTCAAACACCGTTACTTACGGTACTGCTTCTGCTAGTTTTCTTGCCACTAGATGTCTTCAAGAAGTGGCACATATGTATGCAACCGATTTTCCCGACATATCTTCTATAATTTTACGGGACTTTTATGTTGACGATCTTCACACAGGTGGTTCTACAATAGAAGATATCAAACGTATTCAATCACTTACTTCCGAATTATTGTCTCGTCATGGTTTTCAATTGAGAAAATGGAAGTCAAACGCCCCTATTTTAAACTTTGACAATCAAAATAATGTTTCCTTGGAAATTGGAGCTGACGATACTATCAAAACTTTGGGCTTATTGTGGAGTCCCAAATCTGACACTTTTCATTTCAATGTTCAACCTATAGAGCACAAGTGTAAAGTTACAAAGAGACTTATTCTTTCCACTATATCAAAAATATTTGATCCACTAGGTTTGCTTTCGGCTGTAACTATAACAGCTAAAATTATTCTACAAGATTTGTGGAAACTAAAAATTTCTTGGGACGAAGTCGTTCCCATGGATATCTTTACGAAATGGGTTACATATCAGACTCAACTGGTTAAACTTAATCAGTTACAAATTCCTAGGCATGTAATTTGTACAAACTACAAGTCAATTCAACTACACGGTTTTTCAGATGCATCCACCACCGCATATGGTGCTTGCATTTATATTCGTTCATTTGAAAACTTTGAAAATTTTCATTGTCATCTACTTTGTTCCAAAACTAGAGTAGCTCCTTTAAAACACATTCTCACGGTACCGCGTCTAGAACTTTGTGGAGCTTTCTTGCTAGCTGAGTTGATAGACAAGGTAAAACAGCACATGCAATTAGATTTCGAAGAAATCACTTACTGGTGCGACTCCACTATTGTTCTAGGATGGATAAAGACTGCTCCGAGTTTGTTAAAGACGTTTGTGGCAAATAGAGTTTCTCAAATTCAAACTTTGACCGAATCTCACACATGGCGTTACGTGAATACACTTGAGAATCCCGCAGATCTTCTTTCAAGGGGAATTTCTCCTACATCACTTATCACTTCTGAAATGTGGTTTCATGGCCCATCATGGCTAGCTAAACCAGAAACTCATTGGCCTAATAGAACATTCGAACCTTCTGAACTCCCTGAGCTTCGTCCAGTATCAGCCCTTATTTCAAGAGTTCACATGAAATTGGATATCATCACTAAAATATCCTCATTTGTAAAACTACAACGCATTATTGCTTATGTATTACGCTTTATAAATAATTGTAAATTTTCTCCTACACGAAGGAGCTTTGACAACCTTTCTTGTGAGGAAATAGATAATGCTTTAAAATATATTATTCGATTAGTACAAAATGAAACATTTTATGACGATTTGACACACCTTAAAAGACATGGTAACGTTAACTCTAAAAGTAAACTACTTACCCTCAATCCATTTATCGATAAGGATAACATACTCCGCGTTGGCGGAAGACTACATAATTCTGATTTTTGTTACGATAAAAAACATCCCATTGTCCTTGATTCTAAACACCACTTTACTACTATTCTTGTACGAAATGAGCATCTTAATTTAAATCATTGCGGTCCTCAATTACTATTAGCTTCCATTCGTGAAAAATTTTGGCCCATTAATGGACGTCAAGTGGTTCGCAAAATCATTCGCGATTGTATTATTTGTTGTAGGGTGGCTCCTAAATTAGAAACCTATCTTATGGGTAATTTACCCTCGTCACGTCTTGTTCCCTCTAGGCCATTCTACAACTGTGGCCTTGATTATGCAGGACCTTTTTTTCTAAAGGATCGACACACCCGAAATTATAAAACTATTAAGGGTTACATAGCTCTATTTATCTGTTTAGCAACTAAGGCCATACATTTGGAAGTCGTGAGCAGCTTGACCACTGAAAATTTTCTAGCAACGCTAAAACGCTTTATTTCTCGACGCGGAAAATGCGCTTCGATCCTTTCGGACAATGGCAGTACCTTCGTTGGCGCAAAAAAATGAGCTTGTCAAATTTTTTAATACCTATAGTTCAACTATTACTGACAATTTAACTACCGAAGGTATTAACTGGCAGTTTATACCGCCAAGATCACCTCACTTTGGAGGAGTTTGGGAGGCGGGAGTAAAATCTGTCAAATTTCACTTAAAGCGCGTCATTGGCAATACAATTCTCTCATATGAAGAATTTTCCACTGTTTTATGTCAAATTGAAGCGTGCCTAAACTCACGACCACTCTCACCAATGTCCAACGACCCTTCCGACTTACTTCCTCTTACTCCTGCACACTTTTTAATTGGATCCACATTGACCGCAATACCTGAACGGAACTTCTTAGATGTCAAGGAAAACAGCCTTAGCAGATTCCAAAGGCTTCAAAAAATGATCCAAGGTTATTGGACTAGGTGGTCCAAGGAATACATTTCGTCTCTCCAGCAGCGAATTAAGTGGAAAAAACATTTCAACAGTCTTCTCAAAATTGGAAGTCTAGTGACGGTGAAGGAAGATGGAACTGAACCCTTAAGGTGGTGCCTGGGTAGAGTGACTCAATTACATGCGGGTAGTGACGGAATAGTTCGTGCAGTGACAATTAAAAATAACAGAGGTTGTTTCAAGCGACCAGTGACAAAGGTGTGCGTTCTACCCACAAATCAGTGACTTAGCGAAAGAAACTTTTAGCTCAGCTTTATTTCTTGTTGAACCCCTTCAGGCGTTCAAGGGAGGCGGCTTATGTTAAAACTTTAGATTTAGATATTGGAACTTTCATGCAACCCCGTATACTGCACCTCAAGTTAAGTACACCCCTCGAGAGGGGATGCAAGTAGCGGAGGAGAAGCCAGTACAGTCCACGCTCATCTCGAGTCAACACAACACCATTAAGACAAGGACGCTATTTTTACATTGATCGTATACAAACATTTTAAATGTGCTATTTTTTTACTTCAATACAGTTTTAGTTTAAGTGATTTGTTTTTGTGTATTATTACGTGAAATTCCAATAAGATTCAACCTACACCCAACAGGGGGAACTGAACAATTACTGTGCTGGAGATAGGGTAAGCAAATAAACTGAAACGTTTGCGAACGGCTACTCTTGTTTTGGTTGGTGAGCTTGATCGTGAATAAGTGTCTTTTTTGGGGGACTGGAAGGAGTAACTACAAAGCAATAAATCAAAAAAATATTTACAAATATTTCCTGGGCAACAAACATAAGAAGATGCATAAACTATTTAAATTGGACGCCGTTTAAAAAATCCATTTGCTGGATAGAAAGAAATACTTCTCTTTCCAAAAAACTGTTTAATATTTTCAAAGGAAATAATTTTTAACTCCTGGTTTAAAGAGAAACATTACATATTTATTATTATTTCGCACAAACAGTTATTACAAATAAAATTATCCAAGTTTATCGACAAACCTTACATTGGCGCTATTTGTAGCAATTTAAACAATTATTATAAATCAAACTATCCTAATTTTGATCAATATTACTTACATTGAGTTTAACCTTTAAACAAAACAGAATTAAAATTTTGGTTGTGTACCAAATGACAGAAAAGGATAATACTGGCTGTCATATGTCGAAATGACATATCAAACTTTTTTCAATGATTAAATAATTTTTAAAATTCGCTAATCCATAAAACATAATTTTATTTACATATTTATATTTTTTTAGTTTGTCGTCAAAGCAAGTCTTAGTTTATTTTCCTTAGAAAAATTTTAAGAAAACCTTGCTTCACTGGCTGTGCATTTTTTAAAAGTATTAAGAAGGTCTATTACCTTGGAATTGCATACAAATCAAATAAACTGTATCACACAAACTGCAAACTGGATTGGCCCATTCAAACATAAAATGGACGAATCTTGGGGAGGTCACACATAGAATTATTGATGTATCCTTTTCTATGTATTTTGGTTCTATTAGTTCCTTTACCTCCATTCTTTGACCTCTTACGAAGCGCCATATTTTTTTTTGCAGACCGTAAAAATCATGTTCTACTTCTTTCGAAAACCGTTCCCAGTGATCATGTTTTATTGTTCTTAGAAGTGCATGTGTTTAGTTTGTAATTGTCTTGTAATTACGGTATGCCTCTTGTGTTTTGGTTGACATGTACTTCAGGTACATGGTACAAAACCATGGAGAGCTTCGCGTTGGGAATGATTTACTTTTATTTATATTTCCTTCACCAAGAGCTTCCTTGGCCGAGGCTAAGATATTAGACTTAATTTTTGCTCAGTTTTCTTTGACTCCATCACTTTCTGTGATATATGTTTCTGCTTCTTTCGGTTATTCTTTTTTGGAATAGGTATCTTGTAGAGTCATCCTGTAAGCTTTCTACTTTTATCTTTGAAGTGTATTCTGGTGTTTTGTTACCACGTATATGTGTTTTCATTCGGATTTTGCGCAATACCAATTTATGATCGCTTCCTATGAAGTTCAAAAATCGAATAGCTGAACTGCATGATAAGTGAAGTAAATGAAATATCAACATTTAAATAAATCTAAATAGTAAACAATAGGCCCAATATCATCCTTGACAAACAAACAAAACAATCAAACACATCATTAAGTTATGTAAGGAAAAACAAAGTGCGAAAGTCGCCTGAAAGGCTAGAAGTGAAACAACCAAGGTTGTGATAACTAAATGTTACTAGTACTTTCTAATCCACATATGGATTAAAAACTGTGGCTCTGACAAAGAACTCAACAGATAAACTTAGAGTATCTCAGCGATCAGTGGAACGAGCAATGTTAGGCATATCTTTAGGAGAAAAAATAGAGAACACAAACATTAGAAAGATGATAAACCGGATCCCTTAGGTAGAAATTAGTCAGACACGCTAGGATATGTCAATTTTGATTTTTCAAATACTTTTAGGCTCACAACTGACTAAAGTCTGTATATATGTTAATATATGTTTCCAATAACAAAGGGGCTTAAACCAGGTTGTTGTCTATCTCCGACCTTATTTAAAACATATATTCAATCATCGCTAGAGCAGTGGAGGAAACAAGTTTCCGGAATGGGAATAGACATAGGCGATGGTAAATATCTAACAACTTTATTTTTCGCAAATGATCAGGTAGTCGTAGCGGATGATGAGGAAGACATGGACTACATGTTTAGAAAACTAAAGAAAGAATATAAAAAATGGGGCCTCAATATGAACATGTCAAAGACAGAGTATATTAAAATAGGAGATGATGAAGAAGATCCAGAGTTAGAAATTAGAAACACAAAAACATGCAAGGAATATAAATATCTCGGCAGGGATCTAACGCAGCAGGGAAAAAAGCGGTTAACATTCTAAACTCTTTACTATGGTCTAAAGATATTAAACAAGAAAAGAAATTGACAATCTATCGAACCTTGGTAGAGCCTATTATGACTTATGAGGCAGAAGTTTGGCAGATCACGAAAAAAGATAGAAAAAGAATAGAAGTAGTAGAAATACTAAAAAGAAATAAGGAGGACAAATGCTGTATATTCCAGTGTAGACAGAATTGAAACAACTGTGTGGTACAACTAGTGTGGTATGGTCACGTGAAGCGAATGAATAAAGATAGATGGCCAAAGACCAAGTTTTAAATTACACACCACAACCATGAAGAAGAAGGGGAAGGCCTTTAGTTACCTGAAAATGTACGACACATAATGAGAGATAGAGCCATCAAAGAAGACGAATGGATGGACAGAAAACGATGGCGGTCGAAATGCGAGATGCGGCAGAGGCTGTAGGAACCTCGCATATATATATATATATATATATATAATATATATATATATATATATATATATATATATATATATAAATGTATATGTTAAGAACAGGAAAATAAACTATATTACCACCAATATCCTATCACTTCTATTCAACTTTATTCGCTAACTTAACGTATACCTCAAAACGCCTTCACAGCACTTCGTTAGGGTAGTCACCGCCTCCATTTCAATGGTTTTTATTTTCATTGACTAATTTCCCCATTAAAGTCTTGCGTCGTCGTCCAATTTTGAACAAAAACCATTAATCAGCGATTGAAGTAATTGCAAAATTGTTTCAGTAGTGATATATAGTAGCGGAATTACGGGTTTCGATTAGGCATAGACCAGAGGCGATAGTGTTGATATATCTGGTAATGTCAGAAAAGATTAGGTCGTTTGTCATGATGAAAAAAAGTGGGTTCAGCATGCAGTTTGCACAAGAGAAATTTGAATATCTATATAGCGATAATATTTCACATGCGAATGTGGTATATGTTATAAGACAACAACAGAAAACTAGAAAAGCGTTTACTATCCGGACGTAATGTTCGGATTTCTCTCAATTTTTGATTCGTTTCATACGCCTTACATACATTACGTTTTAATATACAGGATGTTTCATTAGCTTATAGTACGATCATGAACTAAAAATGAAATATAAAATTGAAAATAATATTATAGCAGGAGTCAGATTTATAATACATGAAAAAATATGAAGTGGGAAAACATTACAAACATTTGCTTCCAGAAAATGGAAACACATATCTGGGAGAAATTTAACATTAAATAAAAAGAGAAGGTACAGTTACTACGTAAAAATGAAATTAGTACAAAATTAAGAGATATGATGAAGAACGGTAAATATATAAGGCTTGGAGGCAATCCCATGGATCTAGGAAACATGGACCATATATATTGTTAGAAACGATAGGGAAAATTTTGAATAAATATTAAATTGAAGTCCAGTTGATATCTCATGATTAAAATTTAGTATAGGAATATATAAGCACTGTCTACAAAAAAGGAAGGAATGCGATAATAATAGATCATTTAGCCTTTCTAGCTCGGTGGGAAGGTTTCCGGCAGAATATTTAAAAAACGAATAGAAGAGCGTGTCCAATATCTAGAGTAGAGATCGTATCATTATCATCATTCCGACTTTACAACTGTGCGTGGGTTCCAGCCTCCTCAATAATTTCTCTCCTTCTTCTTCTTTAAGTGCCCTGTCCGTTGCGAACGTTGGCTATTAACATGGCAATTCTGATCTTGTTTGAGGCGCTTCTGAATAGTTCGACCGATGTGAGCCCGAACTACTTCCGCAGATTTTGGAGCCACGAGTGTCTTCTCCTGCCTGGCCCTCGCTTACTGTCTATTTTTCCCTGGTAAATCAAATGCATAAGAAAACAAAGAAAAATATGTATCAGGCTATGATTCAGCCGGTGCTGACGTATGGGTCAGAAGTGTGGGTCTTTAACAAGAATATGTCGCAAAAAACTCCTCTCAGCGGAAATGATGTACTGGAGAAGATGTTCCGGGTTAACTTTGTTTGACCACATAAGAAATGAAAACATAAGAGAGAATGAAAGTAAAGAACACAATAATGGATACGATAGCCGAAAAACAATTAAAATGGTATGGACACCTGAGACGGATGAACGAAGAAAGGATACCACGAAAGGTTTGGAACTGGAGACCTACACAGAGAAATAGGGGAAGGCCAAGAAAGAAATGGATATCCAATATTCATATAGAAATGGAAAATAGAGGTCTTCAAGAAGGAGACTGGGCCAATAAGAAATTATGGCGATTGGGATGCGAGAAGCGACAAAATTAAAGTTGCAAACACTCGCTATATATATATATATATATATATATATATATATATATATATATATATATATATATATATATATATATAAGAGTAAGAAAAAAGAAGTACTTGTGACTCGTTTGGAAAAAATATAACACTGTTTTTGATGGGTTGGAGTCAATAAAAGGGGCTATTTGTTGACTATTTTTTACTCGAGCTTTCAATTGTGATTACAATTTTTATCAAGAGCTTCTAAAAAATACAAAATGTCTTACAAAGTTGAACTAGAAATAAAAATTTTTTGTTAACTCACCAAATAAAATTAGTTTTTTATATAAAACTACTGCTTACATAATAAATACAAAAAATATTAATAAAAAAATGCCTTATTCTAATAAATGTTTCTCTGAAAAATTTAGATGAAGTTTCTTAAGAAAAAATTGAATTTATAAACAAAAAGAGAATAGCTACAACCAGCCTAAAATGACATAAATACTAAGTTAAAAATTTTTATTTTTGACATATTGTCAAAAATAAAATTTTGTTTAAAAAATTCTTCTTTGTTAAGTAACAAAAAAGAAGAAGATTTATTCACCATTGATAGATGCCCGAAAAAATGTAACAAATACATGGAAAATTCAAAATGTGATATTTTACTGACTGCATAAATTAAATAGAAATTATATAATTATAAATTTTGCTTAAATTTTGAATTTCTGACCTTTTGTTTAAATTATTATCACTTTTGCTAATACAAACCATTTCCAAAAAAGTTCTTTTAAATTTATTACTTTCATTACATAAAATTTTAATATTATCAAAATCCATAATATGGTCTTTGTCTATTACATGCTCTGCCAAAGCACAAGATGGTTTCTTAATTAAAATTTTATGTAATGAAAGTAATAAATTTAAAAGAACTTTTTTGGAAATGGTTTGTATTAGCAAAAGTGATAATAATTTAAA
Source organism: Diabrotica balteata (assembly GCA_918026665.1). Taxonomy (NCBI): domain Eukaryota; kingdom Metazoa; phylum Arthropoda; class Insecta; order Coleoptera; family Chrysomelidae; genus Diabrotica; species Diabrotica balteata. The sequence continues at coordinate 64,553,291 of OU898276.1, read as the reverse complement.
CAAAAGGTCAGAAATTCAAAATTTAAGCAAAATTTATAATTATATAATTTCTATTTAATTTATGCAGTCAGTAAAATATCACATTTTGAATTTTCCATGTATTTGTTACATTTTTTCGGGCATCTATCAATGGTGAATAAATCTTCTTCTTTTTTGTTACTTAACAAAGAAGAATTTTTTAAACAAAATTTTATTTTTGACAATATGTCAAAAATAAAAATTTTTAACTTAGTATTTATGTCATTTTAGGCTGGTTGTAGCTATTCTATTTTTGTTTATAAATTCAATTTTTTCTTAAGAAACTTTATCTATATTTTTCAGAGAAACATTTATTAGAATAAGGCATTTTTTTATTAATATTTTTTGTATTTATTATGTAAGCAGTAGTTTTATATAAAAAACTAATTTTATTTGGTGAGTTAACAAAAAATTTTTATTTCTAGTTCAACTTTGTAAGACATTTTGTATTTTTTAGAAGCTCTTGATAAAAATTGTAATCACAATTGAAAGCTCGAGTAAAAAATAGTCAACAAATAGCCCTTTTATTGACTCCAACCCATCAAAAACAGTGTTATATTTTTTCCAAACGAGTCACAAGTACTTCTTTTTTCTTACTCTTATATATATATATATATATATATATATATATATATATATATATATATATATATAGTAGTTTTGAGTTTCTTTGAACCGTATTATATTTAATATAAAATTAATATTTCTTGGGTTAGGTTCAATAAAGATATATTACATGTGGAACTAGATTTTATTTTCCATTGCAATTAATCAACGTTTCGGCAGGAAACCCTTGCCTTTGTCAAGATTCTAAAATGTGTATATATATAAGGACAAACAGATATTGTAAAATATGTATATATATATATATATATATATATATATATATATATATATGACTTACCAAAACGTAAAACGTGACACAGACATTAAACGAACTGACATATAAAAGTTGATATCTGAGATCTCATTGTTTACTGTCATTAGTATATAATTATTTTTATATGGGCGTATCGTTGATGTTTTTGAAAAAGGTAAGGTGGAGATATATTATGACTTTAAGAGCGTTTTATGATGTTATATTGTTATTGTTTAAATCAGATTGAAATATATTTTATTTAGGTTTTGTGTATCTTTTTTGTCATTTATTGCGTTGGTGTTTCTTTTTATTTCTATTGATTCGTATATCTCCCTTTTCTTTTTGTTTTTTTCTGTTTTTAAAATTTTAATGTTTTCAAAGTCAAATCTATGCTTCTTTCCGCTTTCATGTTTTGTGAGCGCAGTGACGTTGTTCTTGTCGTATTTGTGAGAACGAATTCTGGATTGAAGCAGTTGACTGGTTTGACCGATATAGATACCTTCACAGTTTGTACATGGTATCTCATAAACAACATGTGATTTTTTAAGTTTTGGAGTTTGTGTTTTAAGTTTTGTGAAGTATTTATTTAAGAGGTTGTTGCCTTTGTGCCAAGCATAGCCAAGCATAATATAACAGTAGCCCACAAAGGTAACAACCTCTTAAATAAATACTTCACAAAACTTAAAACACAAACTCCAAAACTTAAAAAATCACATGTTGTTTACGAGATACCATGTACAAACTGTGAAGGTATCTATATCGGTCAAACCAGTCAACTGCTTCAATCCAGAATTCGTTCTCACAAATACGACAAGAACAACGTCACTGCGCTCACAAAACATGAAAGCGGAAAGAAGCATAGATTTGACTTTGAAAACATTAAAATTTTAAAAACAGAAAAAAACAAAAAGAAAGGGAGATATACGAATCAATAGAAATAAAAAGAAACACCAACGCAATAAATGACAAAAAAGATACACAAAACCTAAATAAAATATATTTCAATCTGATTTAAACAATAACAATATAACATCATAAAAAGCTCTTAAAGTCATAATATATCTCCACCTTACCTTTTTCAAAAACATCAACGATACGCCCATATAAAAATAATTATATACTAATGACAGTAAACAATGAGATATCAGATATCAACTTTTATATGTCAGTTCGTTTAATGTCTGTGTCACGTTTTACGTTTTGGTAAGTCATATATATATATATATATATATATATATATATATATATATATATATATATATATATATACATATTTTACAATATCTGTTTGTCCTTATATATATACACATTTTAGAATCTTGACAAAGGCAAGGGTTTCCTGCCGAAACGTTGATTAATTGCAATGGAAAATAAAATCTAGTTCCACATGTAATATATCTTTATTGAACCTAACCCAAGAAATATTAATTTTATATTAAATATATATATATATATATATATTATATATATATTATATATATATATATATATATATTATATATATATAAATCAAATGCAGCTGTTTAATTGTATTCACGATTTCTTTCTCCTTTCCGATTCTTTGGAGTACCTCTATGTTGGTGACATGTTCGGTCCAGGATATACGAAGATTGCGTCGGTACACCCACCTTTCGAATGCTTCTAGTTTTCTGGTGAGCGTCCAGGCCTCCACACCATACAATAAGATCGGAAAAATGTACCATTTAACTAGACGTAGTTTTAGAAGAAGAGACAAATCCTTGCATATGAGGAGCTTTTTCATATTGCTAAATGCTGCTCTAGCTCGTTCTATTATCGCCTTCCTTCTTCTTATTGCGAAATCTACTTTCGAAGTTTGGTGATCCAAATGGCAATTGTAGCTTTAAAAACTGCTGCACGAAAGATTTCTGTGGATGAGCGGTCAAACCAACTCCTCAGGTCTTTCAGCCACGAGTTCTGGCGTCTTCCAACTGATCTTTTGCTCTGCACTTTACCTAACAATATGATTTGTAGTAATTCATATCTTTCAACTCTCAACACATGACTTAATTATTGTATATTTCTCTCTTTGATTATGCTAAGTAATTCTTTTTGTTTACTCATGCGCCAACGTACCTCACTGTTGGTAACTTTTTGTACCCATGAAATTCTCAGCATCCGTCTGTATATATAATTTTCAAAGGCAACTTTATTTTTCTATTTGTATCTTATTGAATCAAATCGATATAAAGGTTGTTTATAAACGAGTTATATTTAAAATTTTATTTAAAACATTTTTAAACATTGTGTAAAGCAAGATAGTTCAGGTTCATAGTAGCAAGTTCAAGATATGCATCGTAACAACCTGTTCCCCCAGTGCAAAGGCAGTCAATGCACCTCATTCTAATTTTACCAGGTTTATTGACCACGTGGTTTAAATAACCAATGAAAGGGTTACGTGGTCGACAAACCTGGCCTATCAGAAAGACATGCAGAGACTGCTTTGCGTCAGTTTCCTCTGTCGCACTGGGGGAACGCGATTGTATTGCAGCAGTCAGTGTATCTTGTATTATATGTCTATGGTGTTAAGTGGCTAAGTGGATAAATTCCACAATCATGTCATTTTTATTGTGCAGTTTTAGGGTTTTTTCGATGACTCTATACACGAATATATTTTATGTAGTACCATCTCAACATTTGAAGAATATTGTACATTTTTATTTGTTAGGTTTGTTTCTATATCAGAGCTTATAGTAGTGAATCAACACTAAACACTTGCTCTCAAATATTTTATCACAATTAATAAATCATCATCACAAGTTATCTATTACATCTTGACTAATACTATAAAGGTAAATTCTCCAATATACAATTTTCCACGATATTTTCTCCAATATCCCGGACTAATGAAACATAAAGTTCTATCGCTTTACTTTTAAATGATAGTAACATGTTGCAAGAGGGTGCTTATAATGTTTGCGTTAGAGAGTCAATGATGGAATATTTTTCTTTTTAAAATTAACTACGTAATTATAAGTTAAAGTTTGCTTAATCATCAGTTGTTTAAATGTTTCATTAGAGTTGGTGTCTTGTATTTTTATTCAAGTTCAAATAAGTACACTTGTTGTTAATTACATGGAAAGCACAGAAAACGTTAAAAAATATCAAATTCCAGTGAACCATTTATTTAAATTATCGCCTTTCAAAAGGGCAATACAATAGCGTTGATTTATGGGGATGCGCTTGCCCCACTAACCTACCGACCACCTAACCTAAGAAGAGTGGTCAGCGAGTTTATCATATACAAAGGGAGAATACAGCGAGACGAGACGAGACATCGCGATGTAAACATAAGTCTGACTAGGACGTGTTCGTCTTTCTCGTCGCTACGCCAGATGTTTCTTTTATCTACAATTAATATACCCTAGCTACAATTAATACAAACCATAATCAAAAAGGGTAAGTGCTTTTCTTTGTACAGATAAAATTAATGAATTACTTCAGGTATTTTCGTGATTTTTTAATTAATTGCTAATTTAGTAGTCGCAATCCATATATATATATATATATATATATTATATATATATATATATATATATATATATATATTATATATATATATATATATATATATATATAACTTATTTAAAAAATTCTAACACCTCGAATTCCTCGAATTTTCCCTTGCATAATAATAAATGTCCACGTTTTCAAGCAATAAAGAAGAGCAGAGAACACGTACCACCGAAGAATACTTGGGCGTAGTTCTAACATTATATCCTGACAACGAAGAAACCACTGTAATGTAACAATAATTTATAGTCCAATAAAATGTTACATTTTTAGGCATTAGCGTTCATTTTCCAAAGGAGGCAATTTAATATTTTTTATTTGTTATGGGGGGAAAGTATACGCTTAAGTTTAAATGTGTAGTGTCGTCACCCTTTTGAATAAAAAGTTATAAACAAAAATAACTATAGTTTATTTTTATGAACGAGAGAGTAATTAGCATAATTTTAACTGGTACCTCCGACCACTCCATGGGCGTGCTCAAGATTAATTGAAAAATTACTTTGAATAATTGTAAAAAATAAATGAATTATTTCAGTGTTATAAAGTGTTATGTGTATGTAAACAAAAGTGACCTCTTTTATCACACACTATATTAGAACTGACTGGCCTACATTAAAAAGGGTTTTAAAAAATTCACATTTTTTTTAATTTTTAAAAATTACAAAAGAGAAAAAGAGTTTTTAGAACCGTCTAATGTATGTTAAATAGATGAATAAAAATATTAATATAAAACTTACAGCTACTTGTTACAAATCCAAATCAGATTCAGAAGATGAACTTTCAGAACCAAGATTTATAATAACTGGCTCGATCATTTTATCAGTAATATTGTCCAGCTTCCACATTTTTTCCTCTTCTTTAATAGTGTGATTTACTGCATTTTCCCAGTTTTCAGGTTTTACATTATTTACGGCCTCCAAAAACAACTGTTTAACATCATGAATTTTAAAAGTGGTATTTTTTCTTGAAACTTCACTCTTTATCTGTACCCATACCAGTTCAATCGGGTTTAATTCACAATGATATGGTGGGGATCTAAGTACTGTCATTCCACGATTTTTGGCAATTTCATCAATTTCGTATTTTTTAAATTCTTCTTTATGAAGGGCACACAACGAATAAAGTTCCTTTCTTATAGATCCGGGATGGTACGTAATATTTTTTGAACTCAGCCAATTCTGCATGTCTTTTTTTAATCAGTTGGTTGTGGGCAGTCCTTCGATAAGTCTGGAGTGATAACTTGCATTATCCATTACTATTACACAGTTCTTAGGAAGAAGATCTATCATTTGTTCGAACCATTCTTGAAAGACTTCAGCGTTCATGTCTTCATGGTAGTCACCGGTACGAGTTGATTCAAAAGTTAATAAACCACCTTCAACAAAACCGTCTGAACTGCCAATGTGTACTATTATCAGCCTGCGTCCCTTTCCTGATGGTGGGTTTAAACCAGTAGATAAGTTATTTACAAAAGCATGCCTTTGACTTGTAACAATTTCATCCTGCCAAAATTTATTTGATGTATGACCCTCGTTGATCCATGATTCATCAAGATAAAATATTTTTCTATTTTGGTTTCTCATTTCCTTTATGGTTCTTAGAAAATGTCTTCTCCATATGACAATATCGCTTCTTTCTAATAAAATAGACTTTCTGGGATTCTTTTTCCAGCGGAAGCCTATTTCTTTTAAAAGTTTCCATAACGTACTTCGACTCATTTTTGGGTAATACTTATCATCTCGAACTGAGACAAAAACTTTATCCAATGTTGGAAATTCTTGTCTAAAGAAGAATTCATGCACTTTCCGTCGAAGTCCTTCTTTAAAATGATATTCTATTTGAAATTTTGGTTTCCCTGGAGCATTACGTGGCATTTGAAAACTACCACATTTCTCTTCTTTAATAACTCTGTAAATCGTAGATTTCCCAACACCAAGTGTACTGCTAACTAACTCAACGGTCTCATCAACACTTTCACATAAACGTTTGTCTGTAAATGATTTAAAACAATTAAATATTAATGTTTTTTTATTAACTGTTAAAGGACCAATTTTTCGGCGTTTACACGGCACTTCCAAATTTCCAATAACACTAGTATACACAATAAACTGCACCTTGCAACTGAAGTACCTACTTTTAGTGAACTGTTAAGAATTTTGAATACGCCACTTGGAACTTCCTACAAAATGGAAAAACCCACTATCACACTTTCTGTGGAATAAGTTTAGAAGATAATTATCTAGTCAATTACTGTCGTAGATTCCTGGAATTAAAGAATTAAATGTTTGATTGTTGAAACCCTTACTTCGTGGAATGCACTCATTTCAGATAAAATAAAACGTTTTATTTTATCTAAAGAATTAAACTTTATTTTGCAAATAGGTAAGTACTTATTAAACTTTTATTGGTTACATATAACCAATAAAATAAACATCTTACATTTCTTGCAAATTCATTAGTACCTGTTAACCTCCATCACTCCGACACTGGCAACCTTATTTAGGGATTAGTAACCCTCACATCTATTGTATTCTATTCTGCTCCAACCTTTATACCTGGTGGTGATACTCAATTTAAAATTGTTTTCCTATATACTTCTGTAAACTTGTTGACAAATATCTGTTTTTCATTGAGTCACCCGTATCAACAGTTTAGGGATTTGCATACATAATTTATTGTTTTATTACTCTCTCATACATAAAAATACACTATAAAAATGTGTAAACAAATTTTCAAACAATTAAAGCGTGCCGTATGCAAAAGGTAGTATGTGCAATTTTAAAAATTTTACAGGAGGCCCTAGAGTCTTACTGGCAGCTATAGAAATTTTGTACTGGTCGCAAGTAGGACAGGTGTCCACTCTTGGTGCTCCGAAGACTAAACTGAATCCTTTTGTATTTTTGTATCTAAAGATTATGGTTCCATTATTGTTTATGTTTACGATCAGTTTGGAGTACCGATAATCTATGCGACTTTGCTCAAATGCTCTCATTACGTTGTTAATTTGTATTAATCATAACGAGAAAATAATGGTAAAAATATTTAAGATACTGAGACAAACATGGTTTTTAAAATTATAACTTTTACCAAAACCTAAATATCTCCTGAATTTGTGGAATAATTGTGGAATTAGTAGTAGTTCAAGTTATTTTGAATTGGGTTGCTCGACGATTGTTTACCAATTTGTTTTCCTTTTATTGCATAAATTAAGATGTTTGATCAAAACAACTGGCAGCGGTGGGATTCGAACCCACGCCTCCGAAGAGACTGGTGCCTTAAACCAGCGCCTTAGACCGCTCGGCCACGCTACCTTATTCCTGTAGTTGTTTTTTTTTTTCTGGAGCAATATTTAAAAATAGTTAGAAATATTATAAAAAAAAAAAAACAAAAAGTGTGTTTCCGCCCGGGATCGAACCGGGGACCTTCCGCGTGTTAGGCGGATGTGATAACCACTACACCACGGAAACTTGTACAAAAAGTTCTAGAGTATTAATCCGCAGATATGTACGGTATGATAATTGGACAGTAGGCGAGGTAATCAAGCACTAAAAAGCATTAAACCTATCAATTTTTCATAGCAAGATAAATCTATGCAACTTTTTGCATTTGATTCGGGAAAGTATCAGGAAAGTTTGTGAACAATATTTATGGTGGTGAAATGAAGATTGCATAAAGTGCATAGAAAATGACAAATTTGTAACTCGGAAAATATCAACAGGAAGGAGTTCAATTTTCTTATTGGAGGTTTTTGAGCTAACACGAATATGATAACAATGCTGGTCCTCTACCTACCTTGTAGCCAGGGTAGATCTCCTCTACTGGAGTTTTATGGTATTTTCTTTCTTAATTAGTCCAAAGTCATTACAACAACACCACCAAAGTTTTTGGTGGTGCTGAACACGAATATTATGATGGCGATGGTCTTCAACATATCTCGTGCCCAGAGTGACCTCCTCTCTTGAACTTTTATTTTAATTTCATTCTAAATCAGTCAACAATCATTATTCGGTGGTTTTTGAGGTCGTAAACACGAATATATTCTAATAAACGACCTCAGAATATAATATCATCCAAGTGAAATCCAAGAATATATCTCAAGTTAATATAAAACTTGGTATTTTTAAGCAATTGGTAGCACTAATGTGCCAGGCGATACAAATTATAATCTACCCTGTAGCAGCTTCCGTTTTTACTTTCACATGTGCTGTTATACTTATTCTCTGACATGTACTAATACATAGATACCCTCCAAGGTATATAGTTAACGTGCGTTTTTTCCTCGCTTTATTTCAGATTATTATAAAAGTAACCATTCTTTTATAAAAAAAATGATGTATGGAGAATGTCTTGGTCTGCAATTTGGCACGTAAAAATTGTACTGTCCTATGTCCTGCCTAGGTATCAGATTCCTTGGAAACCATTGTAGTCATCATATTTATACACAGCAAGCCCAGAACTCCCGAGTACTTTTGATTGATTTTGAATAAAAATACCGTAAAACTCCAGGAGACGAGGCCTACCCTGGGCACCAGGTAGATCGAGGACCATCGTCGTTATTCTATTCATGTTCAGTGATCTCGAACATCCTCGAGTAATGACTCTCGACTGATGTAGAATGACATTAATAGACTCCAAGAGACGAGGTCCACCTTTGGCACCAGTTAGTTCAAGGACCATCGACGTTATCATATTAGTGGGTCGTGACCTCGAAGACTTCCTAGTAACAAAATTGTACTCATTCCTGTCGTTATTTTCTGAGTTGCAAATTTTTCATTCTCTATGTACTTTGGAAATACATTTTCCTTATGCAAAAAATGCAATTTTCATTTTACGACCATAAATTTTGTTCACAAACTTTCCCAATCGAATGCAAAAAGTTTTACAGCGATTCATCTTGCTGCGGAAAATTGGTAAGCTTAGTCTTTCATTGCCTTACCTAAGTAGAAACACCAAGGAATGGTTACTATACATAGTGGTCCTTAAGTAATTGTACAAAAAGAAACCGTAGATTCTACTATTTCAAATATTACGATTTAAGTCAACTTGCTTGAGTAAAATGTTGATATTCAGAAAGATACAGGGTGTCCAAAGTGGAAATTTAAAATTTTATTTTTTGCTATAACTTTCACGTTTGTAAATATTTATGGACAAAAATTTACAATTGGATGCTTTTGAGTAGGAGCAATTATAATTTGATGCATAATTTGATGTAGCTGATAGAGGGCGCCACATATGCCACATATGTGGCGTAAATTTGCGCTTAATTATTTTTCTCTTCAAGTTAGCCCTATTTTTATTAAGAAATATTAAAGACACATTATTTTTACAAAGAAAAGGTATACTTGTTAATAACTTCAAAATTCAACCGTTTTCGAGATAATCGCATTTTATAAGTCAGCTGCATAATCATTCTTAGTTGTGATAATTTTGCGGTAAAACACTGAATACCTGTGAATAAGCATAATTATTAGTTTGTTCTTATTAAAACAACTCAAATATAATAATGTAATATCCCGAAATACTTTGTTATGGTTGCTAAATGTCTTATTGGAGAGAAGCTTCTATCTTCTTTGAGTGCCATGTTTGTATTCAGAAGTTGGCCGTCATCATGTTTACAATTTTCTTTATATATCGCTTTTATAAGTTTCCATCCTGGCGTTGTATTACTTTTTCTTTATTGTAAAATCCTGAGGTGAGCATCACGAGCGCTACGTGATGCCGTACCGCTCACGCCATGTCGTCACGTTTAACGTTAGTTATCAATAAATTCCTTTAAAACTATGAAGGCAGTTTTGATGCCAGTAGGCAACTCCAATGCATTACGGGAAATTTTATAGTAGGCTGATGTCACGAATGCTTTTGACAACTAAAAAGAAGTCTTGTTTTGTTTAATCAGTGATTTTTGCAATATCTAGTCTATTTTGGTTTCTTAAAGAAAAGCAGAAAATGCCACGGCATAATAATTTTTCTAATATGGATATGAGAGATATAGTTGCTATTTATTGTCAGCAACACTTTAACGGGCGAGCAGCGAAAAGGGTATATTTAAGAAAACGCCCAAAAAGGCTACAACCCAATCACCAAACATTTAAACATCTATTTTGAAATTTAGGCGAAAGTGGTTCATTTCGTTCTAAACGTGACAACTTTGGTCGACCAAAAATCATTACCCCTGATCAAGAAGATGAAGTAATGGTTCGCGTTGACGATAATTCTCAAGTGAGAACACGATGTTTATCTTCAGCGTTAGGAATCAGCAAAACTTCAGTTTTAAAAATCGTAGACCGTGAGCATTTTCACCCTTACCATTACTTATCTATTACCAGCAGATTTACCTTTAAGATGCAGATTTGCAAATGATATCCAAAACAGGCAAAATCTTGACAACTCTTTCGTCGATAGAATATTATTTACGGACGAAGCTACATTCACACGCCATGGTGTGTTTAACTTAAGGAACAATCATTTCTGGGATACTAAAAATCCCCACGTTAAAAGAGAAAGGCATTTCGAACATGAATTTAAAATAAACGTATGCACCAACACATTAAACAAGGGCAGTGAGAACATACTTGAATAACAACTTTCCGGAACGTTGGATTGGTCGTGGTAGTCATTTTCCTTGGCCACCACGTAGCCCAGAATTTAATCCGCTAGATTTTGGTGTATGGGGCGCAATGAAACAACGTGTCTACATTAATCCCATAAACACTCGCAACCAACTTTGGGAATAAATAAATACTGCAGCAGTTTATATTGAACCGATGATGCTCTTTAATATGAGACGATCTTTTATCTAACGGATTGATAAATGTATTGAGAAAAATGGTGGACATATCGAACACTTACTTTGACAAAGAGATTAATCTTTTAATTTGGTTTGAAAAATAAAATGTTTATGACTTTATTTTAATATAAAACATAAAATTTTTGATGTCAAATTTTGATATTATTTTGTCAAATCATTTTTAATTTTGTCAAATAATTAATTATTATCCTGTTGATATATTTATTTTATTTAATATTTCGTTAGCTATTAACTTTATTAAAGATATTTCATACCAAAATTCAGAAGTATTTATTGTTTTTGTCTATTTTTCTTTCGTTGCCTGAGGTAATTTCGGTAAATCAGAATTATGCAGTTGATTTGTAAAATGCGATTATCTCGAAAACTATTGAGTTTTAAAGTTAATAAGAAGTATACCTTTTTTATGGTAAAATAATGCATCTTTAATATTTTTTAACAAAAATATCGATAACTTAAAGAGCAAAAAAGTTAGATGCAAATTTATGCCATATATGTGGCATTTGTTCAAAGCCTCTATGAGCTACATCAAAGTGTGCATCAAATTATAATTTTTTATATTCAATAGTACCCAGTTGTAAATTTTTGTACATAAACGTTAACAAACATAAAAGTTATAGCGAAAAATAAAATTTTAAATTTCCACTTTAACACCCTGTATCTTTCTTAATATTAACATTTTACTCAAGCAACTTGGCTTAAATCGTAATATTTTAAAGTGCAGAATCTACGGTTTCTTTTTGTACAATTACTTAACGACCACCCTGTATCTATTAAAAATATTTATTCATTTTATTTATATACCTCATTTAAATGTACAATTATCTGAGTTCTTTAAAACACAGTTTTAAACTAAATTAATTGTCTATAAAACATTTAAGTTCTTTTGATCACTTTTATAACATATTCTTCATATTTTGTATTTTGTTATTGTAAATATCCCTATAAATACATTTCACAGTTTCATTATGTTTAAAATGTTTCAGAACTTTGAAAAACAGTTAAAAATTCCTCATAGTAAAATGAGGTTTGACTTTGAATAGCATTATTTATGAATTTGATTATACCTATTACTGACAAATAATTCTCGTGTATATGCCAGAAGGATAACCATACCTACAAACTTAGGAAACTGGAATACCTGAACCATAAATCAGAAATAGAGATCTAGGAAGAAGTAGAATATCCTGGCTTTATAACCTACGAAATGGTTTAACTTGACCAATACCGGACTGTTTAGTGCAGCAGTCAACAAATTCAAAATAGTCATGTTTGTGTCCAACATCCGTAACGGATGAGCACCAAGCGCTAGCCGATTTTTTGCCAATTTGTTTTACTTTTTACTGTATAAATTAAGTTCTTTGATCAAAACAAGTGGCAGCGGTGGGATTCGAACCCACGCCTCCGAAGAGACTGGTGCCTTAAACCAGCGCCTTAGACCGCTCGGCCACGCTACCTTAGTCCTGTAGGTGCAATGATTTTTTTGACTGGAGCATTATGTTTAAAAATAAAAGAAAATTAATAAAGAAACAAAAAAAAACATGTTTCCGCCCGGGATCGAACCGGGGACCTTCCGCGTGTTAGGCGGATGTGATAACCACTACACCACGGAAACTTGTACAATAATTTCTAGAGTATTAGTCCGCAGCCAGGTGTGATCGTTGGACAGTAGAAACACCAATAAGTGGTTACTATACGGGGTGTCCAGAAAATTTCTGACAAACGAAGACCGGAGATTCCTCAGATAATTTTAAGACAATTTAACTTACTTCATTTAACCCCTTGTAATTAGTTGCTTTTTAAACAGCTCCAGAACGCTTAGATTTAGAAAAACGAAAATTAGAAATTTACCCTTCAGAGTTGAATCGATTCCATCAATTGCAAATGTCTAGCACCTCTCATAGGCGTCTGTTTTGGATAGGTCAACGGTTATTTTAATGCATTACTTTTTTGTTGTTAACTTTTAAACCGGTAGGATACACCGGTTTCAAGAAAAATCGATTTGAAAATTTTTCGTTTTTTCTTCATGAAAGTTACATTAATATTTTTTGCACTAGTTGGCTTTGAACTGTCAACAGAAATATAAACTACGTTTTTTATTGTCAAATTGTTGTCAGTTCGTGAAGTTTCTCTTTTAGTATTTTACTTTGTAGCATTCAAACACAACCATTTCAATTCAACAAAAATGATTTTAAATAACTACAATAAAGTGTAATATTCGAGCAATAACGTAGATACGCTGAAAAATTTCTCAATCGTAAGCATCAAACTTACTCGACATTTACAGCTCGTAACCAATGATTAAGAAAAACAGGTTCAGTGGCCCCAAAAAATAATGAAACAGGGCGACATAATAATGCAACAGCAGCTCATGAAGATATTATTTTAATGAAAGTTGCGGAAAATCCAGAAATTAGCTTTCGAAGACTATCTGTCATGTATCCCACAATTTTAAAATCTTCCGTAGGAAATATCTTACACAACGAAAATTTTTTACACAAAATATCTTACACAATCCTTTTCATTTTACAAAAATACACGCACTGCTACAATGAAATTTTCCTGCTCGTGAAAAAGTCGCTAGATGGTTAGAAACTACAAAATCAGAAAAAAACAAAATAAAAATTTTTCAGATACATTTTGTTTTGCAACGAAGCTACATTCACAAAAAATGGAATTTTTAATGTACATAATGCATATTATTCGTACGTTAGTGACAATCCCCATGTTGTTCAAGAATTTAAGCATCACCATAGGTTTAGCATAAACTTCTGGATATGAGTAGTTGACGATTATCTACTTGGACCCGTAGAATTGTCTGTTCGTTTAAATGGTGCTGATTGCTTACATTTCCTACAGAACGTTTTACCTCATATAAGACGATTGGACTGGAAGAGGCGGACCAGTTGCTTGTCCGGCAAGTCGCCGAATTTAAATTCTTGCGATTATTGTGTTTGAGTATATATAAAAGCATTTGTTTATTCCGTTTCGATACCAAATCGTGCACAACTCTAATTAGGGATACAAGATACAAGAAATAAAGAAATATACAAGAAATAAATTTGGAATTTTTGTAAGAATCCGGCGTTCCCTAAGCAAAATGGAAAATTTATGCATAGAGCATAATGATCATCATATCGAGGATCTTTTGTAACAACTATCTACGTTTGATACTTGTTCTGTTGTATTAGTTTGGTTCCATTGAAATAGATACTTTGTCTTTAAAAACCTTTAAATAAAATTTTGTTTCAAATTGATTTTTTGCTTCTTTTTACAATTTTTTTTTACGAATTATGAGCTGCATTTATTGAAACACTGAAACTGCGTAAATGAATGTGTACTGGTGTTTACTATTAAAAATTACTCAAAAACTATTGTACTCAGCATAAAACACACGCAGGGACAGTACTGAGGCGCTATAGTTGCAGTTTAATGCCAAAGTTAAATAGTAGTGGAGAGGGCGGTATCAATCTAAAATCCGATTAATACTGCATTCAATAAATACAAATCTTTCAATCTGTTAACAATAGGTGCGCAAGGTGCACCGACCCTCCTTTACAATTAGGTAATTAAGGTAATAGGCATAATAAACTTATTTCAATTTGAATATTTCTTACCTGGTAATTATTCTGTGAAATATAACAATTCCATTGTATTTACTAAAACTCACTTGATTTCAGTTATTTTATATTCATAAAAGAGGCTCACGATTCGATTTCTCTTAGCCATGTACTCACTACTATAATCAGAGTAAATTTTTTAAAACAGTTAAAATTTATAATTTTTGTAATAAAGTACAGTAGTTTCTCTTTATAACGATTCTCTATATAACGATAATTCCTCTATAACGATGAAAATAGTAAACGTTGTTTGGTCCGTCATAAGAACAATGTATTAATTCTTTCTCTATACCGATATCGTTCTCTCTTTATAGCGATGATTTTCAGCGTTCAATAGTCGATGACAAATGTGTTATTTTATTTAAAGTTCAGACTACCTCAGTCACGAGTGGCAAGGTCATTGTCCAGCGGTTGTTTACTTTTGCGAGTTGTGTCTTAGTCAGTCAATATGTTTTCGAAAAAGCCTAAAGTGCTCTCGGTGCAGGAAAATTTATCGATAGCTCAAGCAATTGGATGTCGGGGCTATCTCAGTTAACTGTGGCTCCGATATGGAAGAACAGAAAAATGTGGCTTGAAGCGGAGATGAAGGGCAGTAGCAGGAAGAAGTTGCGGAAATCTCAGCAGCAGCGTATGAATCCATCACTTTCTGGGCTGGACAAAAGCTGAGTTCTTTGCAACTGAGCTTGGAATTGAGAATTTCAAGGCATCTGAGGGTTGGCTGAGCCAGTGGAAACTGCGGCATAAGATCTACAACTACGGGCAAATCAGCGGAGAAGCTCGCGATGGTAAAGGATGATTGGCTAGAAAACGTGTGGCCTGGACTAAAGGCACGATATGCGTCACACTACATTTTCAATGCTGATGAGACTGGATTCTTTTCTAAAATGACATTAAACACACACACACACACAAACCCACGTTACTTTAAAAACATAAAAAATCTACAGGTGACCTATAAAGCAAACACGAGTGTGTGGATGACTGCGGAAATTTATGAAGAAACGATAATAAAGTGGGATAATAAAGAGCTTAAAGAGAAAACATTCTTTTGCTTGTGGACAATTGTCCTGCTCATCCTGTACTGTGCGACCTTTAAAACATTCAACTTTGTTTTCTTCTAAACACAACGAGTGTCCTTCAGCCTATGGACCAAAGTGTCATCAAGAGTTTGACAAGCCATTACACGAGAAGACTTTTGACGGAATTGGTTGAGAAGAATGGCGATCTTAAACAAAACATTTTTGACGTCATCCTTATGGTTAGTAAATCTTGGGACGAGGTGACGAGCAATACAATAAAACATTCCTTCAAACACGTAGGATAGTTGGAAGATCAAGGATTGACTGATGATGAAGATGACCTGCCATTAGATGTTTGGACCAGACAGTTTAAACTTACTACCACCTACGGACCGGAAGAGCTAAACAGATTTTGAAGAATACAGTGACCCGGAAGTGGAGGCAAAGCCAAAACCAGCTCCGAGCCCTCAGCAGGAAACCAACCTTACTCTTAAATTTCTATAAAGTAGCGGGTTTTGCAGAACCCTCAACACGCAGAGGCGTTGCAGAGCACATAGAGAAAATTAAACAGATCACGGACGAGCGGCATGCCCTATACTAGGCCCAAACACCACGACAGCAACTAAAATCCAGGAAAAGATTCCTTGGAACAGTGCAGGATAAATCGCCTGAGTATATTTTTCTTCCCCAGGTTCAATGGACCGGCCAGTCCCTAGACTTTAAAACTTGGAAAACTATAAATAGGATAAGAACAGGGGGGTCGCCCAGTAAAATCAAACATGGTAAAATGGGGGAAAATAGACCAAGATAATGTGTAAAAACATGCAGAAATTTATGGCTCGCCAACAAAGATGGAACCGACGTAGACTGATAATGGGTCGAAATTTTATAAATGACATGAATGTTCGGACACGATAAAAAAAAGCGGGCATTGAATGCGGCAAAAGTACTGCATCGATTCTTCATCTACCAAGAAGACGATATGAGTGCTGTGGAAGATTCTATGTGTCTTTAGGACATGGTCAGGTCAGTTCTGTGGAAAGGGAAAAGGAAAAAGACCAAGGTCACAGACTTTTTTGGTAATGTAGGCTAAATATATTTTACAGTAGTGTATTATTTTGTTAATGTACAGTACACATGTTTTAATTGTACAGTCTTCTTCAATAAATCTATGTGGTGTACAATACAGTGTTAATTCATTTATATTCGTTTTGATAAATTTTTTAAATTAAAATAGGTTATTTAGGACAGTATTATTAATATTACAGTACCGAATTTTGTCTCTCTCTATATAACGATCTCTCCTTATAACGATGAAAATTCCTGGTCCATTGCATATCGTTATAGAGAGAGAGGACTGTATTTTCATATTTTCAATATTTAAACATTTAAAAAATAAATATTAGTTAGCACAGAGTAACATTTTATAGTTTATTTTTATGAACGAGAGAGTAATTAGCATAATTTTAACTGGTACCTCCGACCACTCTATGGGCGTGCTCAAGATTAATTGAAAAATTACTTTGAATAATTGTAAAAAATAAATGAATTATTTCAGTGTTATAAAGTGTTATGTGTATGTAAACAAAAGTGACCTCTTTTATCACACACCATATTAGAACTGACTGGCCTACATTAAATAGGGTTTTAAAAAATTCACATTTTTTTCAATTTTTAAAAATTACAAAAGAGAAAAAGAGTTTTTAAAACCGTCTAAGGTATGTTAAATAGATGAATAAAAATATTAATATAAAACTTACAGCTACTTGTTACAAATCCAAATCAGATTCAGAAGATGAACTTTCAGAACCAAGATTTATAATAACTGGCTCGATCATTTTATCAGTAATATTGTCCAGCTTCCACATTTTTTCCTCTTCTTTAATAGTGTGATTTACTGCCTTTTCCCAGTTTTCAGGTTTTACATTATTTACGGCCTCCAAAAACAACTGTTTAACATCATGAATTTTAAAAGTGGTATTTTTTCTTGAAACTTCACTCTTTATCTGTGCCCATACCAGTTCAATCGGGTTTAATTCACAATGATATGGTGGGGATCTAAGTACTGTCATTTCGTATTTTTTAAATTTTTCTTCATGAAGGGCACACAACGAATAAAGTTACTTTCTTATAGATCCGGGATGGTACGTAATATTTTTTGAACTCAGCCAATTCTGCAAGTCTTTTTTTAACCACTTGGTTGTGGGCAGTCCTTCTATAAGTCTGGAGTGATAACTTGCATTATCCATTACTATTACACAGTTCTTAGGAAGAAGATCTATCATTTGTTCGAACCATTCTTGAAAGACATCAGCGTTCATGTTTTCATGGTAGTCACCGGTACGAGTTGATTCAAAAGTTAATAAACCACCTTCAACAAAACTGTCTGAACTGCCAATGTGTACTATTATCAGCCTGCGTCCCTTTCCTGATGGTGGGTTTAAACCAGTAGATAAGTTATTTACAAAAGCGTGCCTTTGACTTGTAACAGTTTCATCCTGCCAAAATTTATTTGGTGTATGACCCTCGTTGATCCATGTTTCATCAAGATAAAATATTTTTCTTTTTTGGTTTCTCATTTCCTTTATGGTTCTTAGAAAATGTCTTCTCCATATGACAATATCGCTTCTTTCTAATAACATAGACTTTCTGGGATTCTTTTTCCAGCGGAAGTCTATTTCTTTTAAAAGTTTCCATAACGTACTTCGACTCATTTCTGGGTAATCCTTATCATCTCGAACTGAGACAAGAACTTGTCTCTAAGAATCCAATGTTGGAAAAACTTGTCTAAAGAAGAATTCATGCACTTTCCGTCGAAGTCCTTCTTTAAAATGATATTCTATTTGAAATTTTGGTTTCCCTGGAGCATTATGTGGCATTTGAAAACTACCACATTTCTCTTCTTTAATAACTCTGTAAATCGTAGATTTCCCAACACCAACTGCTAACTAACTCAACGGTCTCATCAACACTTTCACATAAACGTTTGTCTGTAAATGATTTAAAACAATTAGTTCCACGTTGTTCTCCGAGCGCAGAGGTTGCCTCTCGCCCGGCTCTGGAACCCATTTGAGCCATGTGTTACCTTTGGTCAAATTTAATTTAATATAGAACATCACAGTTATTTCATAACACAATGTAAATAATTTCATAACTAAATGTAATTTAAAGGGTTTTCACCCTAATATTTTGGTGGCTCAGGCATTATGACCTAGCATTTTCGATTTTAATAACCTGATGATGGACTGTTTAGTCCGAAAACGTTTGTTCTATTGATGTGGCCCTTTTAAGGGTTTTTTAAATAAATATACCCACTTACAAAGATTAACCTCTTTTTTTTTTTTTTTTTTTTTTTTTTTTTTTTTTTTTTTTTTTTTTTTTTTTTTTTAAATATTAATGTTTTTTCATTAACTGTTAAAGGACCAATTTTTCGGCGTTTACACGGCACTTCCAAATTTTCCTTAACACTAGTATACACAATAAACTGCACCTTGCAACTGATGAACCTACTTTTAGTGAACCGTTAAGAATTTTGAATACGCCAACTTGGACCTTCCTACAAAATGGAAAAACCCACTATCACATTTTCTGTGGAATAAGTTTAGAAGATAATTATCTAGTCAATTACTGTCGTAGATTCCTGGAATTAAAGAATTAAATGTTTGATTGTTGAAACCCTTACTTCGTGGAATGCACTCATTTCAGATAAAATAAAACGTTTTATTTTATCTAAAGAATTAAACTTTATTTTGCAAATAGGTAGGTACTTATTAAACTTTTATTGGTTATATATAACCAATAAAATAAACATCTTACATTTCTTGCAAATTCATTAGTACCTGTTAACCTCCATCACTCCGACACTGGCAACCTTATTTAGGGATTAGTAACCCTCACAACTATTGTATTCTATTCTGCTCCAACCTTTATACCTGGTGGTCATACTCAATTTAAAATTGTTTTCCTATATACCTTTGTAAACTTGTTGACAAATATCTATTTTTCATTGAGTCACCCGTATCGACAGTTTAGGGATTTGCATACATAATTTATTGTTTTATTACTCTCTCATATATAAAAATACACTATAGTGTGATAATAAATTCATAAAAATACTGTGGTATATCATAAATATTATTTTTAGAATTGCACTAGTTTAAACTAGTACTAGGTTAAATTGGATTCCGCTCATTTGTCCCCGCTAGCTAAGGGTCCTGTTGTTGGCTGCGATATTTTATGGGAATGATTCTAAAATATGAAAATACTCATTAGGAAGTTCATGTCCAGTGTTGTGTAGAAGTTTAGCTGAACGAAATGGAACTTTTCTTTTAGGAAGCCTGGTGAGTATTTGCCCTCAGCGAATACATGGCGTCTTTAATATTTGTGTGGCTCGGTTGTTCGAGCCTGTAGTGGTTCGAAGGACATACCTCCTGCTAAGGGATAGGAAAATGTCTACCAGCTCTCCTACTAATATATAGTAACTATTACTTCGTGTTTCTACTGACCAATTATCATAAGGTACACACCTGCCGATTAACATTCTAGAATTTATTGTACAAGTTTCCGTGGTGTAGTGGTTATCACATCCGCCTAACACGCGGAAGGTCCCCGGTTCGATCCCGGGCGGAAACATGTGTTTTTGTTTTTTTTTTTATAAACTTCTGTTATTTTTAAATATTACTGCAGTCTAAAAAAACATTAAAACTACAGGAAAAAGGTAGCGTGGCCGAGCGGTCTAAGGCGCTGGTTTAAGGCACCAGTCTCCTCGGAGGCGTGGGTTCGAATCCCACCGCTGCCACTTCTTTTGATCAAAGAACTAAATTTGGGCAGTAAAAGTAAAACAAATCGGCAAAAGGTTGTCTAAAGAAGGCCATTAGATAACATTTAAAGATATTCAAAATGTTTGTAATATTTCTATCAGCACCACAAATAAATCAAACTGACAGAAGATTTGCTGAACATGATCGATCGCCGTGTTAATGATAGTCTAACAGTGAGATCATGGAAGCATGACGAAAAATCACAAACTGGTATAATCAAAAGAATAAATATTCTTAATAAGAACAATTCCTAAATAACTGAAATTAAGTAAAGACCAAGTTACAGTGAATATAAAAAACAAATACTTTAGTAATATTTCAGAAAATATTCAATATGATTAAGGTTTTTAGATCTTTCAAAGCTCTAGTGATTTACTAAAGAGAATTTATCGGGCTACATCACAGAACTTTTCGGAATTAACATCCCATCATCAGTGCCATCTGGATGTACATGTTTGAAGCCACTAAATATATGGGTAAAACCCTTTAAATGTTGTTAGATTAACTTTGAGTTACATTTTTTAAAATAGTTATAAACTGTGATGTTTAAGTTACAACAGGAATATATTTTAGAAAAGAATCACAAACGCAAAACCGGTGGGTACTACAAATGGAGCAGACATAACCTTGGGTGGATAGATGAGCTGATACAAGGTGCTAATGAAATCGGTGCGTTCATCTGGAAAGCCAAGCACGCATTCGCAATATAGTTCACGAAACTTAAGAAGGTCGAGGTCCACTAAGAATGCAGTATCATATTTACTTTTGTTGCAACAGAACTATGAGAACCTACAAGAGAAAAAGTGAGAGTTAAGGGCAAGAAAACACCCGATATCATTCAACAGGCAGTTTCAACAGTTTTAAATGATGGCAGAAGTGTTAATAGTCTCACAAAAGATTTCTTATAACCACAAAACACACAAACAAAACACAAGAAACACTTCCGCGCTATGTAGTTAAAACCATATCAAATATAGACATATTTTTCAACAATTTGCAAACGGTATATAAGCGTCTGAATTCGCAAGCATCGGATATTTGGAATGTTGACGAGATGGGTGTCACAACTGTTCAGAAGCCGAATAGAATAGTAGCACGACGTCACTTCAAGCAAATAGACAAACCCACGTTCGCAGAAAGAGGAACCCTTGTAACCCTCACTGTCGCAATTCCAGCAAGTGGTAATACTATTACTCCGTCCTTCATTTTCCCGAGGGTAAACTACAGGGACCTAGCAGAGTTTAGAAGAAATCCATCAGGATGGATGAAAGAACATTTTGTGAAATTTGACAAGCATTTTGTAGTTCACGCAAGATCTTTTAGGGAGCGTCCTATACTTTTGTTGCTCGACAACCCTGAATCCTACCTTTCTATCGAGCCGTTAGATATTAGTAAGGAAAACGGAGTAACAGTTTTGTCTTTCCATCCGCACTGCTCTCATAAATTGCAGCCTCTGGGTAGGAGTTTTTACGGAACCCTAAAAAATACTGCAATTCAACTATGAATAACTAGATGATGAATAATCCACGTTAGACATTTTCCATACATGATGTTACTAACATTGTAAAATTGATTCTGCCTCTAGCTGCTAAGCCAATCACTCTATTGTCTGGGTTCATATGCCTGCCGAATGAGGGTATCTTTACAAAGAGTGATTTCTTGCCATTATATGTGACGGATAGGCCTACACTAGCAAATAAAGAAGGAAACACTATCGAAATAGGTATCAGAAATGACTGGAATTGCAGCAGATTGGCTCACATTAAATTCACGAACAAAAGTAATAACACTTTTTTTGTTTCGTTTTTAATTGTTAGATTTTCCTAATGTTCATGGTTAAAATAAACGTGAAAAATTGAATCTTCATTTGTTTTTGGATTGTGTTACTATTATGACATCACTATAACCCTTATGATATCACTCAAGAAAATATTGAATCAACTAACCCCAGGCCGTTAGTTAACTAAACCCGTACCCTGGGCTACACTTAAACAATTTTTAATTGAAGCTGATTACTTGGCAACATCGCACTTGAAGCGACGAAATCATATTCCACTTATCTACGTTGCAGGGGCCTACCAAAAAAATATTTTAATTATTTATTTAAACACAGTAAAATTTTATTGTTATTATAAATATAGAACCTACTACAGTACTTCAAAAAACAGAAACCTTTGCAAAATGCTTATTTTTTCATTATACTAAACAATCTGAAATTTTAATATACGATCTCGTTATTACTCTTCATTCTCTATTTATAGAATTACTGTGTGCTGTAAACGGTATATAGATTTTTTAACTTGATTTGGAAGTTTCCTTGTGTTTATTTGTTTTATATTCCATATAAATTAAAATAAAGTAAGCTAAACTATTATGATGTGAATGCGTGTATATAGTAATGCATTTTTCAGTCAATTCTCGAAATGTGAAAGGAAGAAGGCACCAACTACTAAAGAGTTATTAGTTGTTAGAAGAAGGCAGATTTACTTAATGTGGTTTATTTGCCGTCGAAATCAGATGAAGTTTCCGATGTACTTAGACATTAATGATAATAATATTTGTGTAGAAGGAATAAAATCGGATATTGCAGGTACATATGAAATACAAGTGATTGGGAATTTTGACGATTCTGATTATTATATTGGGATATTCCTCTAAACCCAGATAAAACGCCCAAAAGAAAATACCAGGCAAAAATAGTAAATCCAAATTTGTCTCAAGTTGGCAGATACTCCGTCGTACTCAGTAGTAATTCAACATCAGTCTGATTGAGATTTAGACAGTATAAAAGCCAACTATGGAGGTAAGTTTAGATTGAAGTTTTTTTACTATTTTTTGATGAACAAGTAATTGAGAGCATTCTATATTTTACAAATATTTATGCATCGCAGAATAACCGCCAAGATTTTGAAGTTAATGACATAAATTTAAAAAAATTATTGGCATATGTATATTATCTGGTTCACACTCTGCTTTAAGTTGATATATATTAGTCGAAGGATGCGGATAAAGAAGTGCACATTCTAAGGGACAGCATAAGCCGACATAGATTTTATTTAATCAAACATGAAGAGAAGAGAATAGTGAAGAAACCGCTACATCAGTTTCAAACTTAGTACATGGACGGCAATCTAAATTTTTTTTGCCAGACGAAACCAGATTCGACAATATTGGCCACATTGCAAAAGGAGACGATAGTGCAAGAATGCCGGATGTATAAAAGTAATACTATTTATTTATGTAAAAGGTGATATCATTTATCTCATTCCCATTATTTCTACGAATGTAAGTATATATAGACCAGAGAAATATTGATAAGTTTACCGATGCTTCAAACTATTCAATGAACTTGTCGAACTATACGCTCGTGAATCGCACCAATTTGTATTGTTACGGGGGCAAATTTTTATGGAACTATCTTAATTTTTCACTTATTTGCATGGGCGAAGCGTAAACAAAAAATGACCCCGGTAAAAATTTACTTCTGAGATTTTACATGGTTGCCGTTAGTACTTCGTTTAATTTGTAGATTAGTCACATTTAATTGAAAATTGTCGGACTATAGTTGACTTATTCTGGAAGGCAGTCAAAATTTATTTGAAACGTTTTTCTACAGAGGATTCGAATGAATTGAAACTGTATGTACAGTACATAAAGGAGCATAGAAAAAGCTGACACACTTGAATTTAACAGTATTCAAAAATAAATCAGTAAAGTTTAATTATTTAAAAAATAAGTCAATAAACTCCGGTCTCCCCTACGTTTTAAAAAGTGAAACGTTTAAATATTCACTTCTGATAAATCGGATAAATAACAAAATAGTTCAATAATTCAAACACTGCCTTCTACGGGAAATAAAAATATATTTAGAACAAGCAGATAAGCTGAAACACAGAAATAAATAAATTCAAAACGACTGTACGACTTACTGTAATCTACAACTCCGAAACAAGCCACATTAAAGACAAGAGATAAAGAAAAACTTAACATTTTTGAAACAAAGATAATAACGTATTTAAGATCTTAGGAAATAAATAAAAATAAAGGAAGGTCTTGCTTATTAGAGTATAAACATGGGTTTATAAAAGGGATTAAAACGATTGGCAGCGGTGGGATTCGAACCCACGCCTCCGAAGAGACTGGTGCCTTAAACCAGCGCCTTAGACCGCTCGGCCACGCTACCTTATTCCTGTAGATCCAACGGTTTTTTTGACGTACATTTACTGAAATAACGTTTATAACGTTTAAAAATAACTAAAAAATTTATAAAAAAAAAACAAAAAGTGTGTTTCCGCCCGGGATCGAACCGGGGACCTTCCGCGTGTTAGGCGGATGTGATAACCACTACACCACGGAAACGTTAATACATTTTTAATAAATGTGGCTACAATCGGCTCGCATAGCTCGGGCATATTTCGACATAGTCGGCATAGTCGGAAACCCACAACTCAAAAATTCCTACCTCTCAGTATTAAGATCTCAAATATACTTACTATTGCAGAATTCTTACATTAAAAAAATAAGAATTATTCTAAATATGGAAGTGTACTCGTATACTAACCCCATACAGTTATTGTAACCCCATATTGTAGTAAATATTTGAGAAGCACATTGATGTTTTAGTGACACTCTTGAACCAAATTTATAGTTCAGGCGTATTACCCAAAGAGTGGCTAATGTCGATTTTTATTTGTCTCCCCAAAAATGAAAACGCAAGAGAATGCAGCGATTACCGCACCATTAGCTTGATGTCTCATGTGCTAAAGTTACTACTAAAAGTCATACATAACCGAATATATTACAAACTCGATATAGACGTTAATAACACACAATTTGATTTTCGCAAAGGCCTAGAAAGGCGTGAAGCTCTTTTTTCACTTAGTATACTGAATCAAGATATATACGCATGTTTTATTGACTATAATAAAGCATTCGATAAAGTATGACATAAACAAATAATGAATGTTCTGAAATCAAAGAAGATTGACTACAACGACCTCAGGATCATACCAAATTTATACTATAAACAGCTAGCAAAAGTATGTGAAACGAACTGCAGTCAGTAGAAATTGAAATGAGACGTGGAGTAAGACAGGGATGCGTATTGTCGCCAATTCTTTTTAATACCTTCTCTGAAGAGATCCTGAAAAAAGCTCTTAAGGGTGAAACAGCTAGAATAAAGGTAAACGGAGTTCCCATTAACAACATTACATATGCGGACGACACTGTGATCTTAGCGGAAAATATTGAAGATCTTCAGAGACTGGTGACCAGAATAGCAGAGTATGGAACAGAGTACTGTCTAACAATGAACATCAAGAACAACAAATATGCAAGTGGACAAATATGCATATCTGGGAACATTGATTGACTCCACAAATGATTACATTCAGGAGATCAAAATCAGAATACACAGGGCTAGAGCAAATTTCAACAAAATGAGAAGAAAGGGATTTAAAATTGGAACTAAGACTTAGGTTGACGACGTGCTATGTTTTTTCGACTTTGTTTTATGGAATGAAATATTGGACCTTGAATGCGACATCAATGAAAAAACTGGAATCATTTGAGCTATGGGTGTATAGAAGAATTTTAAAAATATCGTAGACAGAGCCAGTGCCTGTTTAACACAGGCTGCCGCTCGGTGCTGATACGGATGCCGCACCCAGGCTTAAAAATATTTCTTAACTTTATTTCAATTCAACAAAACATATTTTGAATACAAATTTATTAAAATGAGGAAAACAATTACACCTTTTTTTGGTTTCAAACTTAAACGAATACTAACAAAATACAAGAAAAAAAATTTAGGGCGAACTTCAAAAAGTAAAATAAAAATTTACCTAATAACATTCAAACAGGTAACATGAGATAGGTAATCAAATACCTTTTCAAATTGCATTTCTTAAGTAGGTCTTTACTCTTTTTAGTGTTGAAAAAGAGCGTTCGCCACTTGCATTTGCGACCATTATATAGAAAAAAATATGCAGGCAAATGTTAAAGTTTGGAAACGAAGATATTAACTTATTTTTGTATAAAAAATTTAACAATTCTAAAGGAGTGTCTATTTTCAATTGTGGAAGAAACATTAACAAATGCTTTAAATAAACAGATTCTTGGGTAAATTACTCATCCAAATCCTCCTTATATTTTTGTTGTAATTCAGTTGCTGATCTGAAAATATCTTCATCTTCCGTAGTTTTTAGTTTAAACAAAAACTCAAATGCTCTTGAACAAGATTTATAACTATCAGATCGACGAATAATCTCCGACTTAATATTGTCTATTATAAAAACAACATTGTGTTCGCATTTTTTCTTTTTGGTTTAAACTTACCTCCGAATTATTTTCTCCTAGTTGCAATTTTTTTTGATAATCCTCTCCTCAGCATAATTTTCGTTCCCTGTTATTCCTATATGTACTATTCTGATCCATTTTAGAATAATTTCTGCATGATTATGGCAATCTTGCCAAAGTGCTGGATCTTTAAAGTTAGGTAAATCCTGTTTTGGACCTGGAAAGAAAATAAAAAAAATTATCATTGTCATTGTCAAATGACTCAAGTCAAAAACTGTCATTGTCAAAAAAAATAAATATGCCTTACCTGAGATACTGGTGGTTGCTTAATCATTTTTAATACTTTTGAAACACGTGATACTAAGTGCTCTGGTACTGATTCTGAAGTCTCTAAAACAGGTTCAAAGTTAATGATAAAACAAATTTTTATTATTATTATATCATGTATGCAAATTTTATTTTACCATAACCATATAATTTCGAAACAGCACGTGCTTCACGCGTACCGCCCGGGAACCTTCAACCGCCCGGTGCTACAGCCCCGAAAAGACCCCTGGTTAAACCGGCGCTGGACAGAACACGTCACAAACAAAGAGGTTCTGAGAAGGATGAATAAAGAAATATAAATTTTAAACACAACATACAATTAAAACAAGAAAATTGGAATATCTCGTTTCATATTACACGTGGCGAAAAATACACCTTGCTCCAACTGATTATGCAGGGAAAGGATCCAAGGAAAAAGAAGCATAGAATGTCAATAGGGAGCCGTAGAATGTCATGGCTGCTCAACCTGCGAGAGTGGTACGAATGTACCATGTGGAGATGGCACTTAAAGAAGAAGAAGTAAATATTTGTATTATTCGCGTTGTTTATTTTAGTTACTTTTGTTTTATTTAGAATTTTATCAACAAGTGGAAAACAAGTTTTCCACTTGTTATGATAAATAAATATATATGAAATAAATATGATAAATGTTCTTTACAAGGTAATATTTTTAGATGAGTAAGGATGCTGTTAAATTACAGGGTAATTAAAGTGCACAAAGGTTTATTCAAAATACCTAATATATTTTTTTCAATTATTTGCTAAATAAAACTATGTTAAGGTAAGTTGATCATTAAAATATATTTATCGAATTATATAAATGTTACAAATGTGGTCAGTTTAGTTTGACATAATGTCAAAAATTTATAGCATATATAAAGAAATTAAGTTTCTATTATATATAAAAAAATATATTTTATAAAAAAGTTAGGCTAATTTAAACTTAATTACTTAAAACCACCAACAAAAACCAACAAACTATAAACAACCAACTTAAATTTTTTTAGCTTGACTACATAATAAAGTGTACTGCATTAAAAAAGTAAAATCCCGGATCGTCCAAAACTAGTTTTTGATAGGAATAATAGAATATTAGCATAAGTTTGCAAAAAAGAGGTCAACGAAATACGCTATGAACACATGTGCTTGGTTGTATAGTAATTTCCAGCAACTTCTAGTCTGTCATAAAGTAACTAACTTCACAAAAAAATTACTAATTTCACTAAACAGTTCGGACTGGCATTAGCGAACCGACTATATCATGTCATTCATTTGTGTGGATATTAGATTTTGAAGATGGACTTGAGTGGTTGGGTTGATTCGACTTTTTCTTCTGCAATATGATTGACTCCATCGATGAGTCGGTCGTTAAAGTTGTGCTGTACTTGTAGTGACTATCTTCGAGGATATCAGGAACTACGTTGTCGACATGTTCAGCAGAGTTGCGGTGGTTGAACTGGAAATTTTAATTTAATCCCCTGGGATGGCATCAATCGAATACCTCGATCGCATCATGAGAAACAGCGAAAGATATGTGTTGCTGTAAATAATTCTTCAGGGAAAGGTAGAAGGAAAATGTGGACCAGGAGGGATTTCCTGGCTGAATAATCTAAGTACGTAGTTTCACAGCAGAAGTGTGCAAAATACAGAGTGTCATGATGGTCTCCAACATCCGAAACGGATAGGCACTACAAGAAGAAGGGATGGCAACACTTTTGACTATAGTTTGAGTCCTTAACAAAATATATAAATTATTTTCAGTGGCTAACTAAACATTATTAACTTTTTGAAAGGTCTTTTATTTATAATAAAAGGTCCTATGTAGGACTTTGAGTTTGCCTTTTTATACCAAAACTGAAATAATTTTTATGTACTAAGTGTTGCGTTCTGCACATACGATGACCTAAATATAACAATGGGAGTCATCCTGAAGGGGGAGGGAATGATATTCTCTTTAATCTAGAACTCGCTGGTTTCCCCCTTTCGGATTGGGTATGGATAAATCAAAGCCAGCGGATTGTATAAAACTCTATTTTAAAAAAGCAATGAAATTAAACATAAATATACATAACCAAATACAATTACAACTAGAGAAGAATATACAAACTTAAATATTAGTTAATAATATGAAACAACACCAAAAAAAAAACAACCATAACCAACACAAAACAAAGATGTCGATGAAAAGTTTTTAAGAACACATTAACAACAAAGGAATTTAAGATTTCGATTGCTATGGTTGAGTATGATTAGAAATAACGCATAAATTGATATTAGACGTCAACGAGTGAAAAATTTGCGCACATATAATAATATACTTAATCAGTGGTAAAATGGACAAATCTTGTTAATAAAAGTTACAAAAAATGCAATCAGACATAACATTTATGAATTATATTAAACATAATACAAATATTAATACAAAACATGCATGAACTATAATCGGTGTTAACAGAATACAAAATAGAATACAGTAAATACGCTAAAATAAATGTTTATGTATATGTAAAATGTTCTTTTAACAATGTTCTATCGCGATCGTGGAACAAATGAGCTAATTGTTCTAAGCAAATAAGAAAATCTATATACCAAGTAACGTACTTGATATATGCAGCAACATAGATAAATGGTGTATTGTACTTTATCCCATGAAAAGACAGCACCCCGGCTATCGCAAACGTCTTCAGCGACGTAGAAGAACAGGAACCACAAATTTGACGTATGTAGAACCACAAATTCTATATCTCGGTCGCCAGAACGATACGAAGAAGCAGGTACTCTTAACCCAAAATGCATACACATCTGTATCGAGTGGATGTATGAAATGCATCCACTATGGTGATGCACCACCATGGCATCCACCATTTCGCAGATGCCTCGTTCTTTTAAATTATTTCTTAAAACAGCTGTATGTATTTTTCCTATAGGCAAATCTCAGTTTAAATATACGGGGAGAATCGAAAACTATCAAAAAGTCTGTTAACACATTACAAACGTTTAGATACAGTTGCGAAACTGCAACACCAAGGATGTACCAATATTAAGATAATTCCGCTCGGAGGGTCTTACATAATCCAGTCAGAAGGTCTCTGGCCCGAGGGATGGATGTTGCTCGATTGGATCCGCTAATACCATTGGTGCATACAAGATTTTATTTTTCACTTCACATAATACAAAAACTAAAATTGAGACGTTTTTACTTTTTATGTTACTGCACCTACAAAATATTGAACGAAATAAATTCGGAACATACGAAATATTATGTATTTCGGCTCAATTCTGCTGTAGGTGGTTGGCCAACAAAAGGTTGTCAAATAATTATATTATAAAAATCCAATACTTCAGCGGGCTGCTGGATTCTGAACTAATTCAAGAACTCATTCATAGGTGGTCAAACCACCTATCGCTTTCTAAAGCCGGCCACTCACGGTACAGCGGTGTCGTACGACATAATCGGACAGAAGCGTTGTTCAATTTGTTGGTATATCTGGTGCGCCCACACACCATACTGCGCCGCAGTATTTGTTCGGTTCTCGACCATGTCAGATCAAACAATCATTTTAGCGTCTCTTACTTTGTGTATAAATTCTTTCTGTATAGATTCTGGTGCAAAGAATCCAAGATTGTGGTGCAAAATAAATCTCGTCTGCCTCTGCACCCGATTTACTGGACTGCACTGCTAATTTTAATTCTCTTTTATCTTCTTAGAGTGCCGTCTCCCTACGGAGGTTGGCAATCATAATGTCTATTTTTATTTTAGAACTTGCTGCTCTAAACAAATCAATCGATCTGCATTGGTACCAATCACGTAGATTCTTTAACCATGAGTTCTGCCTTCGGCCAACAGATCTTCTTCCTTGAATCTTTCCCTGTATTATCAGTCTCAAAATTTCATATTTTGGTCCCCTCATCACGTGGCCTAGGTATTCCAGTTTTCTGGTTTGTATAGTGGTGATTAGTTCTGTTTCTTTACCAACCCTCTCCAGTACTTCTTTATTTGTAATTCTATCAGTCCATGATATTTTCAATACTCTGCGGTATAACCAGAGTTCGAAGGCCTCGATTCTTTTTAAATTACATTTTTTTAATGTCCAAGTCTCAAGTCTCAGCTCCATATAATAATATTGAAAATATATAACAGCGAATGGTACGTAGTCTGATCTCCAAATTTAGATTTTTGCGCGTTAGGAGTGGCTTCATTCGTATAAATGCTGATCTGGCAATCTCTATTCGTCTGTTTATTTCTACAGTATGATCATTGGTTTCATTGATCAAAGTTCCCAAATACTGATATTTTTCTACTTGTTCTATCACGTTACCATTTATTGTCAATAGGTGATGTATATTTTGTGGCCTTTTTGTAATCAGCATGTACTTCGTTTTTTTGGCGTTTATAGTAATTCCCATCTCAGCACTATTTATACTCAAGCTTTCGATAAGATGTTGTAGATCCTCTATACTCGTTGCTATGATCACAGTGTCGTCTGCATATCTTAAATTATTAATTAATTTTCCGTTAACGGTGACTCCCGCTTCGATATTATTGAGCGTGTTTTGGAAAATTTCTTCAGAATATAAGTTAAACAAAAGTGGTGATAACACACATCCCTGTCTAACTCCTCTACAGATCTTCATTTCTTCTGAGTGTTGCCCATCAAGTTGAACTATGGCACTTTGGTTCCAATATAATGTTTGCACTATATTTATGATTTTACTGTCAATGCGCTTGTTCATAAGTATTGATATTAGTTTTTCATGTCTTACTTTATCGAAAGCTTTTTCGTAGTCAACGAAGCACAAGTGTAGATCAACATTCACATCCCGACATCGCTGAATTAATATGTTGATGGCAAATAGTCCTTCTCGAGTACCCATTCCATTTCGGAACCCGAACTGCGTCTCGCTAATATCCTCCTCTAGCCTGTCGTATATTCTCTTATGTATTATTTTTAGCAGAACTTTTAAAGTATGACTCATGAGGCTCAGTGTTCGATAATCAGAGCACTCTTTTGCTGCTTGTTTTTTAGGGATGGTTATAAATGCTGACTTTAGCCACTCCTGTGGTATTATTCCCGTATCGTACACCGTGTTGAATAAATCTGCCAATACTTCCAAGTTGTCCTCTTCCACTAGTTTTAAGAGTTCTACTGGTATTTCATCTAATCCAGCTGCCTTATTGTCTTTAGAGTTTTTGATAGCATATTTGATTTCATCTATCGTGATCTTCTGTATCTCTAAAGGATTTAATTCTTGTATTTTCTGCATTTCACCTCTTTCATCTTGGAAAAGTTCTCTAACGTACTCCTCCCATCGCTTTAACTTCTCTGGTAAATCTACTAGTAGTACTCCTTTTTTGTCTTTTATGTGTCCTTGCTGTCTATTTCGACCCATTCCAGTCACTTCTCTAATTTTTTTGTGCATATTTCTCATATCATATTTTGTTTCTAGTTCTTCTATCTCTTTACATTGCTTCATCAAATAGATTTCCTTAGCTGTTTTGATTTTTTCCTTTATTATTCGTTGTATTTCTTTATACTTCTGTAGATCTTTTCCTTTATATTTCCTTCTTTCTTCCATCAGTAATAGTATTTCTTCTGTCATCCAGTGTTTTTTAGCCTCTCTTTTATAGGATGTTCTAAAATTGTTAATTTTTTTTCTTACATACTCTTCATTCGCATCTTTGTTTACTTCTTGGAACTTTAAAACTAGAATGTCCATTGCCTGTTTTCGAGCGTTTCTATCGTGATACGTTTTACCTTTTATTCGCTATATCATTCTTGTTTTTTATATAATTTAAAAAACTCTCTTAAAAAATTCTCGCTAAATCAAGCCATTTCGATTTTCTATAATACTCGTATGATCAAAGCAAGTGTTTAGTTAAAAACGAAGTTGAACAACGCCGTTGTATCGTGAGTGGCCGCCTTGAGGCAAGCCCCTCTTTTGTTTATCGGAGATGGAGATTTTGAGCGGTGTCGCCCATATCATTCCACTAGATGTTTCTAAAATAACTACAAACTTCCGAAATAACTACAAACCAGTAAGTTTATTTTTGTTATTAGTCTGTTGTAGTAGATTGGTAAATACAGTGAAAAATATAGGCAAATATCCGATTTATTTAAAGATACGAAGAAGATATAACTCTCAAAAAGATCCGCAAATCGGATTATTACACGGCGATTGGCAACATTGACTTTGAGCTGCGCTCTAGACTATGGTGCGTTCTAAAAAGAGACGGATAATTGAACGATATTTTATACAATGTCTAATACCAGGTATGGATTTATTTTTGTCCAAGTTATATATTGGTCCACTATTTCAAATGCAGTTCAAACAGACATATATTAAATTGTATGACCCGTTTTAAATTCGTTCAATCTGTATATGCTAATTTTTAATAGTCTTTGATAAATAAAGTGTTGGAGATATTGGAGAAAGTGCAACAAAGGCAACAGCAAATTTATTGCCGCTTCAATCCAGGCCATTGTACGACAAAGAATACAAAATATTATTTAATTGAAAATCGAAAAATAAAAAATAAATAAAAAGTCGTATTGGCTTATTTTCGGGAATTGGTATGTTAATTTTTGTTCTTAGTTTATGTTTAGTTCACGTTTCTGATATTTTTCAAATTCCTAATTCCTAAAGGATACATCCCGAGAAAATCTAAGGTTTGGGAAGTGGGAAGAATCAGGTTCTAAATTTTGATTGAGAATTAATGTTTAGGGACATGTCAAGGCACTTGTGGTCAAATTTTCTCTTTTTCAAAAAATTCACATTTTGGAAATTATAACTTTTTAGGAAAATTCTAAAGTTGTACTTTCAATATTTATAAAGATTGTTAAGGTTAAAAAGTGTTAATTCCATAATATGCCCTCTTTTAATAGTTACTGCTTTAAACATTTGCTCCTTTACAACAGGGTGTTATAGGTCATAACATCGCTTATTATGCCCTAGGAAATAACAAGTGTGTTAATGAAAAACTAAGGTAAAATAAAGAAATAATATGCAAGTGAAAAATAAAAATAACTAATCTTTTGACAAGAAAAAACAAAAAGTGTGTTTCCGCCCGGGATCGAACCGGGGACCTTCCGCGTGTTAGGCGGATGTGATAACCACTACACCACGGAAACTTGTACAGAAGTTTAAATTGAGTCGTATTTTAATAAAATCAACTATCTTCAATTTTTTACTTTAGACTAAAATACTAACTTTTTCCAAAAAATCTTTATATCCTGGTATAAAAATGAATCGAAACACTTAAGACAAGAGAATGAAAATGATGTAAATTAATGTATTTATTCCTCTTCATGTATTAGGTATTACCAAAGAATATAGACGCTTATAAGCGTCTATATTCTTTGGTATTACTTACTGAAATTACACGAACATATAAATGAATAGTCGATTTTTTGATTACCATGAGCTAAATAAAGAGTAAGAGCTATTGTGGACAAAAAAATTACGATCTAATCAATATAAGCGTTTATACGTATACGTTGACCCTAATATGCAGTATCCTGTTTTGTGCTTAACTTAATTTATACTTTTACATAATATAATACTTTTGTGTTTTTATGTCGTAATAGCTGTTTTGTCTA
This sequence comes from Diabrotica balteata, assembly GCA_918026665.1. NCBI lineage: Eukaryota > Metazoa > Arthropoda > Insecta > Coleoptera > Chrysomelidae > Diabrotica > Diabrotica balteata. The sequence continues at coordinate 64,518,397 of OU898276.1, read as the reverse complement.
AAATCGTTATAAACAGATAAAAATTAACCAATTTAACGACTCTAAAGAGAATTTGATTTTATAAAAATATACATATAAACTTTTTTTAGTCATAATAGTTTAGTATAATAATAAGCGTCTATATTCTTTGATAATAATTTTATACCTACCTAGGTATGTAGTCATAAAAATAATATACTGAAGGAGGCAGCCGGTTTGTAAAAAACGGATTAACGTAAGGTAGCGTGGCCGAGCGGTCTAAGGCGCTGGTTTAAGGCACCAGTCTCTTCGGAGGCGTGGGTTCGAATCCCACCGCTGCCAGCTTTTTTATTTTTGTAACTATTCAAAGTAGTCAAATGGGAAGGAAATAAATGAAAGAGTTAAATAATAAAAATTGAAAAGTACTTTTCCTTCAGCTTCCTACCGAATGTTCACCAGAATTACTTCAAATTGATATCTACTTTTTGTAGTTGTCAGTTTTGTCTCCATTGTGAGATATTTAAAAGTGTCATATCAACCACTTTCCTTTTTCAGAAGAAATGAACACACACCTGTTCGTTTGGCACTGTCTGTTTGTAGTTGAAATATAGATATCTAAAAACAAATAAATACTGTAGGCCAACAAATGGTTGAATACAAAACAAAATAAACCATAATCAGATAAACAATCCTCCAACTGGACTGTCAAAATATTTTATTGATTACCCTTGAATTGAACGGAACAATCTTTTCTGCCTTTCTATTTCTTCCACGTAGTGATGGATTGCCGTTATTTCCGCCTGGAAAACTGTCACATCCTTATATATACTTATCGAGAAATACATCCCTTGATTTGTCCCTACTATGCCGTCTTCCACACCCTACGATGTTTTTGAGCCATCCGTGCACCAGATAGCAGCAGCTTGTATGAATACACCGTTATTCCAGTCTTCCCTGCCTGGCATCTTAATTGTGAACTTATTGTTAAAGTTATATCTCGTAGCTGTTGCATCGATAGGTTGTCCCATCACAATATCGGCTTTTAGCTCCTCGATTAGGTTTCTGTTGTCAGCACCGTGCATCTGGCTTATATGTCGCTGGCTTTGCCCTGTATAAAGATATGACGTGGTGGTCGATTCAGCAGGACTTCCAATACTGCCTTAGGAGTTGTTTTTATGGCCCCCGTAATACACAGGCATGCTAGCCTTTGGGTATTACCTAGCAGCCTTATTGTTCCCACTTGTTGCGTCTTTGTCCACCACGTCACCGTGCCATAGGTCATTATTGGTCTAATAACTCTGTGTATAGCCATAGAGTCATTTAGGGGTTAAGTCCCCAATTCTTACATCTGCCCAGAAACATAGTAGGTTTCTATGTGGTTTTCAGAATGTGAGTACTCCATATAAGCCTATGATCAAAATGCACCCCAAGGTATTTGGTTTCTTGGGCAAATAAAATCTCTGTTCCTCCCAGCACCGGTGGTTTTAGGCCCTGCAGTGCTGGATTTTTGGTGAAGTTGACGATTTGTGTTTCTGAGCTTAGAGTATCAGTCTCTCTTGTTTACACTAGTCGTCAACTATATTTAGGGCTTCTTGCGTTTTCTCAGACACTATCTGGGCAAATCTGCCCCTGACAACGATTGTTATATCGACAGCATATCCTAGACAACAAAAGTCTTCTGTGGACAGATTCTCAGGAGATCATCTACCAAGGTTGCCCAAAGTAGACGGGACAGATCTCCCCCTTGTGGATAGCCTTTACCTACTTTTGGTTTGATGGTTGTTTTAGCCAGAGTGGACATTACTGTTCTATTCTCCAGGGATGCCCTTATGCATCTGCATATTACCTCAGGTGCGCCTCGTCTACTTATAGCTCCTATCAAGGAACTGGTAGTAACATTATTAAATGCCCCTTCTATATCTAAAAAAGCGGCCATTGCTATCTCTTTGTCTTCAATTGACTTTGAGATAAGCCTTAGAGTAAGTCGTGGTTCATTTTGTATGAATTATGTATTTGTTTTATTAAATCTCTGTTTTGTTACTTTGTTTTGTATATATCAGCAACTAAAAGGATACATATTTATTTACAATTACACTGGTTTTGTTTATAACAACTATGTCAAGATGATGGGTTTAAAAATCGAAAGTAAATTACGCAAAAACTATGACACCTAGGTACAGGCCATCCTTACACCAGTCTAAAGAGGAAAATTTGTTTAATATAATAATTTATTAATATACATAATTTAAATTAAGCCATATATCACGCCTTCAATAATCCAATATTAAATCTGTACATTTTTAACACCACGTAACGATATGTTTAATGCTTAATTATGAAATACATTTAACAAATGGCCAACTATTTCGGCATAAGAGAAAATTATAATTGCTAAAATAAGTTGAGAATCAGTCTTCTTTTAAAACTTTACATTTTAAGAAAAGTCGACATAACTCAGAACACTTTGTACTTAGGTATAGGGTATACTGATAAAACTATACCTTATTTTTTGAGCTATACCTAATTCAAAAATGCAACAAAATTCAAGGTGTCCCATAAAAAAATATAATTTTCACACGCCGCTATTTATTGGGACACCCAGTATGTTTAAATCTAATTTTAAATTTAGCTTTTATGAATTTACAAACTATTTATCTAAAAGTTTTTGAAATCTTTTACCCTTTTGCTGTAAACTTCCGTCCCGTTGGTGGTGACTCACCCTGTGTATAATGACGATGTCGTAGCTCCTAAACATGTCATAATTATTATCCTGGTTCACTCGGCCAAATGCACTTTTATACTCAACACCTTTTTGTCGACATTTTTCGAACAGTACTTTAAGGCCAAACAGTTGTCTCGGATCTCGAGGAGCAAGATAAATCCAAACTGATTATTACTTACGTTTTGTTTGCTCCCTAGGTATATGCTATATGCCTTGGTATATGGTTTTGAGTAAAACTAAAACATTACTCATTTAACCATTTTATTTTACGGTCTTACTTACGTATGAGAATGAATATATAGATAATTTTTAGGGTAAATACTATTGGTTTATATCCTTATTACTATATCTACTTGGAATTTTTATGATTTTGTTTTTTATTTGTAATTTTTAGCAAATAAAAATATGTAATATTCCTTTTTCTACACAAAAGAAAAACAAAAAGCGTCAGGTCCCACCGAGATTTGAACTCGGATCGCTGGATTCAGAGTCCAGAGTGCTAACCATTACACCATGGAACCGATACACACACATGTTCTTAACAGGACTAGTATGTACATTACATATTTCAGTAATTTTTATAAAATTATAAATATATTCTGTATGTTTTGTTTTCTTTTAAACACATATTCTCTCTACATTCTTAAATGCTAAATTTGTAATAACAACCTTAACATTTAAATGTGTAGTAGAATACGAATATAATCTATGTGGAGTAATATTTACAGATGTGATTTAAAATCTTATTAACTTAATGCGATTGTGCATATTATATTAATTTTACATACATATTTACATTTATTTATTCTAGTTACGAGTTTGGAGTTATTTAACTTAAAAAAAAAATAAAAAAAACACTGAGGTCCCACCGAGATTTGAACTCGGATCGCTGGATTCAAAGTCCAGAGTGCTAACCATTACACCATGGAACCGTTAGAAGTAGCTTTGCCAAGTTATAATTATCTAATCCAGCACTTGATGGATACGTTATTGATATTGTTGAAAATTATATTTTTTTAATGTCATTATACAATAAAACTTTCATGATCAGTCGCCTTTTAATAGCGGTCACTTCTAATATCTGCCGTTTTCAGAATGCATAAAACGAATTAACGGAAACACCTGTAGGGGAGAGTGGTCCACAGTGAGACGGCTTTTAGTCATTCAAGGTTTTTCACAACTTTTTCTATATATATTGAAAGCAATACAAATAATGCTGTAAATTGACCTTTATTTTACACTAATACATAACAAAAATATATTTGCCCTTGAAAACATGAATGAAAACAAAAGTTTTTTTCACGTTGCAAAGTGTCTCACTGTATCCCACAGTGGTCCACAACTAAATATCGTTCATTGAACATGTATTTTGCCAAAATTGACTTCGAACTGAACACAATTATTTTGCATCTTTGTTTTTCCATATAACGCTGGTACAGGTAAAATCATCACTATATCTTGAGATAAAACACAAGCAACTTCTGGAACGTTTGGATAAAAGAAGTTGTTCGATTTATTTTTCTTCTCAGATAGTTGATCTCATATTCGAAATCATTGGAAAGATTCGTCAAATTTTTGCCAACAAACTGCATTTCTATCCAGTTCTTCGTATCCTGTTATTGGAGCATCAAGGTCGGCATCATATTCTGATGAGCTGTTCAGGGATTCTACATGGTCACTTAAAGAACTAGTTTCTGATTCGATAAATCGTTCTTTTACTGTCTTAGCTCTATATTTGCGGTTTTCGGCGTTCTTTTGAAGTTGAATTTTTTGTAGAGTATCTGTTGGAACGAAACTTTTTCCGCTTTTTCTGTTCTGCACTCGTTTTCTTGGAGCGGCTTTGGGCTAGCCTCGAAACTCTTCAGTGCTCGAAAACGATTTTGTTGTCATGACTGTTGCTTCAGAATCATGGTCAATAGTAAGTGTTGTTATCACAGTATCAAGATTCGAAATAGGATCCTTTTCCCCCTGTTTGTCATTTGTGCAGAAATCTGAAACTAGACATTCGACAGTACCATTTGAACATGTTAACTGTTCAGACCAATATGTGACGAAATTAGGAAGAAAATCTTCTTCTTCAAAAACATCTCGATCATATTATTAACTTAAATACACCAGCAACCTCTGTTGTTTCCACGGTAATCACTGCAACATAAGAATTTTTAATTGCATTCTTAATTTCCTCGTGGTAAACATCCAATATGCACTCAAGGAGTTCATTTTGAGTTGTTTTTGAGGCACCTTTAAAAGATTAGCTTTAAACACGAACCTTTAACCCGTTGTCAAATTCGGCACTAAAATTGACCAGCTCCTTAAATATGTTTCTGTTTTATGAATTTTTGGTTTCGTCGTGACCTCTAAGGGCTCACTCAAAAGCTCCATAAAAGCTTGTACAATTTATGATTTGATTTAAGGCATATCGACTCTTATCCACGTGTTCATTGTGTTTAATTAGAGTATCACGATAAGCTGAATTTGATTGATTGAGTTTTTATATTTAACTTACCAATCATTGAAAAGCTAAAAACATTATTCATGTGTTCCACTTTGTTTTTCAATTTTTAAATCGGGTAAACCCCAACCGATTTCTTTAATTTGTATTTTTTTTTCTAACGAAAACCCACTAAAAGAGTTTGTTAAGATAATAATGATTCATTGTCATAATAAATCATTATTTTAATGAATAAATTAAACGTACGAAATAATCAAAATATTATTTTAGATAATAAACACATTAACAGCAAGCGAAGGCCTAAATAAACTCGAAATAGATAAGATCTAATAAATTTCCATCTCGAGATCTGTACCTTGCTCGAGTAATCTCATTTAAACGTATTACTAAATATATAATATAGTTCTCTATTATTCACATCGGATTCTCGTAAAATCTTTCTCTTTTTATAGAAGCCACTATGATATTGGCACCAGCAGATTATCCGGTCCGCAGTGGGTTGCTAGCAGAGAGTTGATTGCGCATACAGTAGTGTCATAGCTCTATGGCACTACCTCACGGGCCTCCACCGATGCTACATCTTTCGTGTCCTTCACGGAATAGAAAGTTGGAGTCTTACAGAAGATGCCATAAAATAGTTAGAGGTATTTCAAATGTGGTGCTAACCTCACAACTCACATAACTATTCTCCAGAGACTAAGAATAGATAACGAAAGTACTAACACCGTATATAACAGAATTGTCTCACTTCGACCACTACCGTGTGTAATAATAAATAGCGACTTCTACCATTAATTCTACAAGAAAAGGTAGGCCCTGGGCGGAGATGTATATCTTGGCTGGCTAATCTTAGGAAATTACCTGGTCTAACGTCAACTGATCTATTTCGAGCTGCTGTAAAAAGAATAACATAGGTTAATGTGGTAGTGTAACCATACTTTAATTATAATAGACATACTGAAGTTAGTTTCTTGTGGCATCTTAATTTGATTTACTATTTTTGTTCGGAATAAGCCACAATTTTACTTTAATATTAAGTGTATTTGACGGCTCGATTTCCAGTTCGGAAATCGTTCTCAAAATACAAAAAAATAATTATACTATAATAACACTCCTTTTTACTATGTACTATGATGCCTTTGCAATAATCCTTAGATCTACTATTAGATTTATTTTCATAAATCATATTTTTAAACCGAAAAAAAGGTTTTTTCAATTAATTTAAAAATATGTTTCACATTTTCTGTTTGTACAATAGAGTACATTTTAATATAGCGCTCCTAGCGTACAACACATCAATACTTCAATTGTTGCATGCAACCATCTGCAAATTCTGAACCACTGAACACTGAAAATGTATAATCTCGACTGTAAACTATATACTTGATATTCTATGTTTATATTACTTGTGTGATGATAAAAACTCAAATACATTAATAGTATATTCGAATTTGATAGTTATATGGTAAATACATAAAGGTATTAAGACTGAACTAAAAATAATTATTATAATTGATAGATATTATGTTAAATTGATCAAAATATGAGTGAATGTTCAATAATATATTTCTTTTAAACTGAACTCTTAATTTTAAGTTTCATAAAAACAATTAATAACCATTAAACATTACTGAATGCCATTAAATTTAATTTGACGATTATTTTTCTCATCTACTATAATTTTTTCTAATTTACTTAAATTTTACGGCCCTAGTACAATAATCCCACCCTCCAGGGCTGCACTGCAAAACGGTCGCAACCATCACTAGAAGATAGGCACCTCTAGAAGAAGAAGAAGGACAATATACCAAGATACCTATGTACTCTTTATCAGGATTTTTCTGTAACTTTGATAACGTTCATATGCCCGTCCAGTTTTTTAGTCTAGGCTTCCAATGCTAAAAATCGCGCCCCAATACCCTCCATCCATATATTTTTTTATTTTCAATATTGATCTTATCCACTCATTAAATGTAAATCTAACAAAAAATGAAAATTATTTATAAAATGTAATTATATATTTACATAAAACATCAAACCTTTTCTTCTTCTTGTAGTGGCTATCCGTTTCGGATGTTGTAGACCATCATGGCAATTTGTATTTTGCACATTACTGCTCTGAAAAGATTTGTGCTAGTTGTGTCGAATCACATACGTAGATTTTTAGCAAGGAAATCCCTTGCCTTCCTAGTCTTCCTGGACACCTTTTCTAACGAGTACGAAAGTTTGTCTAGTTGGTGTTTCTAGAAGGGAATGATCGTAATTGTTGCGCCCTTCGAAAGTTAGTGTAAGTTCCACGGTACCCACTGTGGTCACGCCTATGGTGACCTTCGTTCTATTGACCCAAATTCTTCTTCAGGCCAAAGGAAATCGAGGTGCCAAGTCTTAGCCTGTATTTTATTTAAGTAATTTGTACGTGTTGGATATTTTTCTTAGTCTTATAGTCCTGCATTAGATAAGGAAGCAAAGAAAATAGGGCTAGAGATAAACCAGTACAAAAGAATACATAAATATAAGGAAGGACAACACAGCAACAAGATAAAAATATCCAATAACACAGAACCATAACTTTGAAACAGTATCCAACTTTAGCTACTTGGGAGTAACAATAAAAGGTACCAGTAAAGAGAGAACAGAGAAAAGAATTCTGAAGGCAAAAAAGCATATGGAATGTAGTCCATGCTGAGAAGCAAGACTCTAAGTGAGAGAACAAAGATGAACCTATACAAGACCTATGGGATACATATGAGATGGAAACAACGACAATTCATTGGAAAGAGGAAGATAACCTACTAAAATTTGAAAGAAAATAATGAGAATGTATTGCACCCCACAGTAACAAGAGAAGGAGAAAGAAGAATGAAAAGAAATTATGAAATTGAAGAAGAACTAAAGGGAAATGATATAGTCAGATACATAGAATCTCTTCGCTTAGAATGGATAGTACATATATAGAGACGCCTACACTCAGATATACTGTGGATAACTAAATGGACATCACTATGGCCCAGGTGTAGAGGAAGGCCTAGAAGAAGATGGCTTGATGATGTAGAAGATGATATAAGAACAATGAATGTTAAAGACTGGAAAGTTCAGTACAAAGAGAGGAAGAATTGAAAAAGAGTCACGACGGCAGCAGACACACAGTATAGACAATAATCCACCAAGTATTGTAGTATGCCCTAGAAAGAATAAACGTTTTATATTATGTCTGAAAATTAAACCTTTTATTACATGATATTTCACTTTCACCTTCAATGACATCGAACCTTCTAATAACATCTTAAGTTCTGACGAAGATGGCTTTCTGATGTACTGAGTATGGCCGTTGAAACCCAATTAGGTTTTGCCAGAGTCTACCCATTTATAGACACAGAATACCCGACCACGATTGTCCTTCTGTTAGTTCCTCTTAAATTTTTATTTGTGGATACTCAGGAGAGTCACTCATTTCTGAGTCTGCGCATTACCTTCTGTCCCCATATAAAATTATTCACACGGGTTGGGATGAAATTCTAAGACACAGCAGAGGGCCCATATCGTATTAGGTCTATTATATTCCAGAGTTCGTTAACTGTCTGGGGCATTGCTTACATGTAGTGACACTGCAATGTCATAAATGTTAAAAGTACTACCTATAGTTTTTATGTCAACAAAGATTTAAGGTGAAATATTTTTCACCTGTAACATGGGCATCTGGGCACAATTGTATCTGGGAGCTGTAGATGTGCATTTGTATATATATTTTGTGTTTGTGTGTATGCGTCTATATGTGTGTTTTAGGTGAAATCATAGTTAATAGCACCAAACCTATAGTTAATGACACAGCTGTAGCCCCTATGGCATGTTCTCAGTTGATCCACGTGTGTCGATTTAATTAAAATCATATCTGCTCTGCTATATCGATACATTTTTGGCAAAGTAACGTAAGTGACATTTTTGGCGAAAATCATGTTTTTCAATTAAACTAACACTATTATTGTTAAAAAGTTACTGCCAAAGTGTAGTAAGCCTAGAATTACTTTAAAACCTTTTTTAGGACAAGTAGGACAAGTTTTTTCAGTCATAATTTAAATAAGTTTAACCAGGTTGAATTAAAAAATTGTTTTTTCTAAAAATCGTGTTTGGTGACTTACGTTACTTTGCCAAAAATGTATCGATATATTATGTATATACCTCCATATGTCGTTCCCTGTAAGCCGTTGTAACGCACCGTGTCTAGGGAATGAGACAACTTGTTTACCCAGTGGCTTCTTGCTCGTAGTGGTACTCATTTTAAAGAACCCTGTTGCGGAAAAGAGTCCGCTCTTCTCCGCAAAATCTCAGACTGATACGGCAGTCAGTTTTACGATTTATTTCATTAATTTTTAAAATCTTTTGTAGTTTTGTATTTAGAATTTTGTATTTATCCTGGAAGTGCATAGGTGTTATATTTTAATGCATATTTTAATATGATAATAATAGACAAAACTTTGGTTTTATCTTAAAACTTTGGTTTTATCTTTTGCTCTTGTATAGTACAAATTGTTTTGTAATGAATTTATATTTTGTAATTATCTAGATTTATTTGTGTAAATTTTCTAGTAATATACCAAGATAATTACAGACCGGTCCTGGATGAAATGACCGGAACTTTTCATGCAAAAAATTAATGGTTCCATGGTGTAATGGTTAGCACTCTGGACTTTGAATCCAGCGATCCGAGTTCAAATCTCGGTGGGACCTCGAAATTTTTTGTTTTTTTTTTCGTTTGTTTAGGAAATCTACTAGAATAACTTTAATAAACTTTAAATATAAATTTTAAATATAAATAAAATATTTATTGGTTGTTACTTATCAGTTTGTTAAAATAATAAAAAAAAATTTAAAAAAGTTCTGAGGTCCCACCGAGATTTGAACTCGGATCGCTGGATTCAAAGTCCAGAGTGCTAACCATTACACCATGGAACCTATGGAAACAAACATTTCTGGTAATTGGGCTTTACAGGGATTACTAAGTCTGTAGATGATATCGCTATATCCGAAAGTATATTGACACAACAGTAAAATTTTGAAAAATGTAGTTATTGTATTGGAGGGATCAAACCTGCATTTACTACATATTTTTAGATCGTCATAATTGTACTTATGAATTTCGGCACGACAGAGGATTTCGTAAGTACAAAAATGACGATTTACAAATATAATAGAAAATGCAGTTTTGATCTGTTTAATACAAAAGTCATTTTTCAAAATTTTACAATTGTGTATCGGACAGCCATATTGATTTTTAAAAAATTTCTTTAGAACACTCTCAAGTCATGTATTTACGATTACAATAATATTGTAGGATATGTCCATGTATTTAAGTGCCTTTAAATGACTTGTCCATAAATTGTTTTTGTTCTTAAATCCAAAATCTCTATACAGAGAAACATTGAAAAACAAAAATTTCTGAGGTCCCACCGAGATTTGAACTCGGATCGCTGGATTCAAAGTCCAGAGTGCTAACCATTACACCATGGAACCTACGGAAAAGCCTATACTTATTATATAATTGTTCGACAGAGTTATTTTTGTAAGAAAAATATGTTTACGAGTTTCGCCGAGATTGAAACTATGATAGCTGGATTCAAAGTCTATAGTGCTAATCAGTCCACCATGCGACCGATGGAAATATTACTTCACAACTATTTTATTCAAAAAATCTTCTAAGGTCCCACCGAGATTTGAACTCGGATCGCTGGATTCAGAGTCCAGAGTGCTAACCATTACACCATGGAACCGATGGAAATTATAATATATCTGAGAATTTCGTTCCATAAGTATCGTTTTATACAAGAAAATTTGTAAAACCTTATATCTCTAATATTTTTGTTCAATAGATATACTTTTTATGAAGAAAAACAAGTTTAGAGTCATAGTCAAATCAAGGGGAAGATCTAATATGTTCTCTAAGAATTAGTAACATTGTTTAATTGAGAAAATGTTTTTACTTACGGCATCTATGAGCCAGTTACACAAATGTTACCTTTTTCTTTCGTGTTTATTCAAGAGAAGAAATTACATTAGTGCCTAGATTTTTCTGGAATTGTAAATTCGACTTTATATAAGCGGCAAAACGTGTCTAACTATTTCATTAGACACCGATAATTTTTTAAAAAGATCGAACCGACTGTCTGGAAATGAAAACAATAAAAGGAAAAACATTGCACAATAAGGAGTATGTTAACTATGGACCTACATTATTTATTTTTAATAGCCACAGTGCGTTATATTGGAGAAGTTATGTTAAAAAAATCTTTTTTGGTCGCAGCCCTCAGCTATCAAAACTACTTCGGCATTTAAATAGCAAATATAGAATTCTTTGAAAGAAAAGTAAAGTTTGTTCACAATCAATAAGCGATTTTTTCGTTATCAACCACAATAAATCAAAAAGCATTACAAGTATAGTATATACAAGGCTATATATGTATAATAATATAATAGAAATAAGTAATTTAGTGATGTTGTTCTATGTTTATTCTTGTTGGGGAGTCACGTTCATTTTTGAAAATGGGTTGCAATAAATACACAATTTTATATTTTATCTAGCCCCCTTAAATTTCACCTTTAATAATCAATAAAGTTTTTGTAAAATATAAATTTTATATTTTACAAAAACATTTTAATTTAAATTCGAAAATTTATTGTAATCAAGAGCTCAGGTAGATAAAAGACGTTCGTGATCGAGATTCTCAACGGTTCCATGGTGTAATGGTTAGCACTCTGGACTCTGAATCCAGCGATCCGAGTTCAAATCTCGGTGGGACCTGACACTTTTTTTATTTTTATTTAAACAAAAATTCATTGTATTTATTGTTATATTTATGTTATAAAAAATTTCAATTGCTAAATAATTTGACACCGGAGAAATTTAAACTTCAAATATATATTCTTATTTGTTGTTTAATATTTATGTATTCTATGTGTGTGTGCTTTTTTTACAATAGATTTACATCTATTCATTTTACAAGCTCTTTTGGCCATTTAATCAGCGATCTCATTTCCTGGTATCCCCACATGAGATGGTATCCACACAATATGTAGTTGTTAATGATTATTTTATAGAGTCACAAGATCTTTTTTAATCTGTTCTAAAATCGGATGATTCGGGTATATCTTCTGAATTCCCTGGATTGCACTTAAGGAATCTGTGAATATTACTGTCATGTCTTCAGGTCGATTAAGAGTTTGTTGTACTGCCTTGGATATCGCAAAAACTTCAGCAAAATATATTGAGTAGTCCTTAGGTAGTGCAAACTTGGGCACACTCATCCTCTGTGGCAATGGCGGATCCTACTGTTTCCAATTCGGGTGTTTTTGATGAATCGGTATAAACTAGTTGACAGGATGAATATTTATTTTTAATATTGTAGAAGTATTGGAGAAAAAGAGATGAAGGGGTATTGTCCTTAGTATAAGTTGACAGATCTGTGTTACAATATGGAATTTGTATAGTCCAAGGGGGAGCATAATCAGTATTGGTATGCATTCTTCTTCTTCTTCAGTGCCTTATCCGGTCCGGATGTTGGCGATCATCAAGGCTATCATGGTTTTGTTGACAGCTCTGCAAAACAGCTCCGCTGAGATCATCCCAAACCTTTGTCGGAGATTTTTCAACCACGAGATACGACGGCGTCCCGGTCCTCTTCTGCCAAATACTTTCCCTGCATAACGAGTTGAAGAATTCGATATTTTTCTTCGTTCCGCATCACGTGGTCGGGGTACTCAAGCTTAAGTTGTTTAATCAAATTAAGCATTTCTTTTTCTTTTGTCATGCGCTGTAGGACCTCAACGTTGGTGACATGGTCCACATAAGATATTTTTAGTATCCTTCTGTATATCCACATCTCGAAGGCTTCGATTCGTTTTTCAGTGGCTTGCGTCAGTGTCCAGGCTTCAACTCCATATAGTAACACTGGAAGAACGTAGCACCTCACTATCCGCATCTTGGTTCCCAAACTGAGATCACTGCAGCACAGCAAGAATCTCAACTTAGTAAATTTCGACCGTGCCATTACAATTCTGGATCTAATCTCTTGAGCGTAGTCCCATTGTACGTTGAGGTAGTTCCAAGGTACGTGAATCTGTCGACTCCATGGATCTCTTCGCTACCTGCCATTAGTGCCCCGGGATCTAAATCTAATGCACTGGTATGCATAATACCCGGAAATGTGAAGTTGCTAATACTTTTGCTAAATGATGGTCGAAGATTAGGATTTTGATGGTAATTAGAATGGTAATATGGGGAAACTACACTGCACTTGTTAGATTTATTATTTCATCGTTTAGTGTATGTCTTATTTCCATGTTTTTTCTGATTCTTATTCAATTAAGGACATAATCCTGACACTCAGCAGAAGGTATTTCTTTTGCACTCCAGCAGACTCGAACAACCGAGCCAAACAAATACTCACCAGGGTCCTAAAAAAAAGTTCCATTCCCTACAGCAAAACGTTTACATAAAATTGGAAACGAACTTACTGATGAGTATTTGGATATATTCGCAGCTAACAACTGCAAGCCAAAAACGCTAATTAAAAGCTGTTCTTAGTATGGCTGGTAGCACCTTCAAGTATCTCTCTTTGGCTTGTTTCGCTTACCAATAGTAAGTTCCTTATCACATACGCCACCTTCTCAATCCCAGATTTCTATCACTCCACGTATATTACTCCACACGCATATCACCCGTACGTTTACCACACAACTACGTAACTCCACAGAAAAAAAGTAGCACCCCTTCCTTGAAGAGGCAGAATCCTAAAGAAGGTAAAAACATGGATTGACTGATTGTTAATTCTTATATTTGTCAACCTCTCCATCCTGGACTTGCCTGCTGCTCTTCTCCAGAAGTCCATTTCTGTTGAATGTATCATTTTTATAATTTTTTTTAGGCTGAACCATACTTCTGAACTATATGTGATTTAGGTAAAGAAATAATAAATAAGACTTACAATCAATTTAATTTAACTATCAGACGACCGGTTTCGCTTTCTACAATATGCAAAGCATCTTCAGGTCTCGATACAAAGTTAAATAAATGAAATGATAAAAACCCATATTAGGGTGTTGTCTAATAAAGATAAACAAAGTAGATGTTGGAAATTACAATAATTATGCCAATATTACATGTCTGTGGTTTTATTTCAAAAAGAGTAAGTTGTATAAAAAGGTATAAAAAGTTTTAAAAGTTTAAACAGACAAGGTAAGGCCCACAAATTGTTATAAAATAGTCTATTAGATTGTAAAAAATTAATAAATGAGCAAATAAATAAACATTACTTACATGCCGGTACTCTATTAATTGATGGATGGTAGAACATGGTTGAAACTACTATGTATTGTTGAATGGAGAACTCAATTCTGCTATTGTAGTTGTATGACTTCCTCAAGAACTTCCCGTTTACTGTCATACAACTACAATAGCAGAATTGAGTTCTCCATTCAACAATACATAGTAGTTTCAACCATGTTCTACCATCCATCAATTAATAGAGTACCGTAATGTAAGTAATGTTTATTTATTTGCTCATTTATTAATTTATTACAATCTAATAGACTATTTTATAACAATTTGTGGGCCTTACCTTGTCTGTTTAAACTTTTAAAACTTTTTATACCTTTTTATACAACTTACATTTTTTGAAATAAAACCACAGACATGTAATATTGGCATAATTATTGTAATTTCCAACATCTACTTTGTTTATCTTTATTAGACAACACCCTAATATGGGTTTTTATCATTTCAACATTTATTTAACTTTGTATCGAGACCTGAAGATGCTTTGCATATTGTAGAAAGCGAAACCCGTCGTCTGATAGTTAAATTAAATTGATTGTGAGTAAGTCTTATTTATTATTTCTTTACCTATTTGAAATGGACTCACACAAGCAACACATTTATGATTTATATGTGATTTTTTTACTTCTTCTTCTTTTAGTGGCGTCTCCACTAATGAAGGGTGGCTATATCCGTTGCAAATTGGTCTCTATCTTCTGCTTTTCTTAAGAGCGTCAGTGTGTTTAACCCGGTCCAGACGCGAATGTTTTTCAGTCAGGATATTCAGGATATTTGTCGTCTACCAGGACGACATACTTTTCTTCGATTTTACCGGTCTTAATCAGCTGTCAACATTAACAGTCCAGGCTTCGACACCATAAAGAAGAATAGAGTGGATATAACATTTTACCATCCGACATCGGATTTACTGAATAGGGATATTACTTTTCCTTCCTGAATAGTTCCCTAAAAAAATATAAAAAAAGTAAGAATTAAAAATGGATACCAAATGGGAGAAAAACAACTTACAATAATCTGCTATGCAGATGACGCAATACTACTCTCTCAAAGTGAAGATCATTTACAGCGTATGCTGCACCAATCCAGTATAACCGCTAGTAAGTTTAACATGTTAATGTCCCCAATAAAAACAAAATGCATGGCTCTAACAGCAAGTTTACTAAGATGTAAATTGGAGCTGGAAGGTCAGTTTAAGTATCTTGGCATCACATTATCTAGCTACGGAAAGCTCGAAATAGAAGTGGAAAATCAAGTGAATAGAGCAAATGAATAGAGAAATATAAATATCAGAAAAGACATGAAAAGCGGAATTTACAAAACAGTCATCAGATCAATAATTACATACGTGTCAGAAACTCAACCTGGCACAGAGAGCACAAAAAGAATGTTAGACACACCAAAGATGAACACACTTGGAAAAATTGATGGTGAAACATTATGGGACAGAGATAGAAGTACAGATATACGATGTAGGTGCAAGGTGGAGAATATCAAGGACTGGGAGGAAATATAAGAGTAAAATGGAATGATCATACAAGCACAATGACAACAAATAGAGTAGTGTAGTAGGCAAAAGCAAAGAAATAATCTTCACCGTAAAGAAACGGAAGCTTGAGTACTTCGGACATGTCATGAGGCATACTAAGTACCGGCTGCTACAGTTAATAGTCCAAGGAAGAATCGACAGTAGGAGGGGACCGGGAAGAAAACGACACTCATGGATGCATAACCTGCGACAATGGTTCTGACTAACATCGACCGAACTGTTCAGAGGTGCCGTAAACAAAGTCAAAATAGCCTTGTTAATAGCCAACATCCGAAACGGATAGGGCAAAGGAAGAAGAAGTAGGAAGACCACGAAAATGATGGCACGGCAACTTACACGAAATAAAAAAAAGAAGCAGAAGAAAAAAAGTAATATCTAGTAGAAAGTTTCTTTGTTGTGCTTCTTTAAAACTATACTCTTTTTTTTCGTATTCTTTTACAAGTGTACTTGTCATATGGTCCAGGCAACCATACCCTTGTAATGTTATTACTTGGTCGTCTGCAAAACTGTATATACATATTCAGTTTAATGATTGTGGGCAGTCATTAAACTGAAGTCCAATATCTCTGCATTTCTTTTTCCATTGTTCTAATGTTTGTTCTAAAAATATTTTAAACAGTGTGCGTCATAAGTCATCTTCCTCATACTGGCTTTACAACCCTGTGTGAGTCCTGGCATTCTCAAGAATTTTTTCCAAGTCGTCTCTATCTATCGGCTAACTCCGCTAAACACGTATTCCCATACGTCTCATTTCTTCATCGATGTTATCAAGGAACCTTGTTCTGGATCTTTATCTTCTGCTCTGCCCAATGGATCTATCGACGAGAGTTTTTCTATCTGGGTCATTATGTTGCTTCATCATTACATGCCCTACCCAAATATCTTATTTTACGATATCTGTTTCATAGTATCTATAAAGATAGAAGTTGTATCTCCTTCTCCACACTCCATTGTGATTTTAATGATTTTTTAATAATTTTTGAGATTTCAGGTCTCTGAACCATATTTTAGGACTGGGAGTATTATTGTTTTGTATCACAAATTGTACAAAGTCTTACCTTTGTATTTCTCGATATAATCGAAAAGTTAAGAAAAATATTGTGCTAAATTGGCTGTGTAAATTAGGCAGGTTGTCTCTGCGGTAATGTTTATTTAGTGTTCACGACCTCTCACAGGTATACAAATTCGTTAACTGCTTTAATAACGTATTTGTGATAACAAGTGCTCTACCTGGCGCAGCCCATTATTTCTTTTAAAAGGTTCGAACAGTTCCCCTGGCTTCGTTCTCGACATTCAACTTTTTCAAGGGTTATTTTTGTTAAATTTACTAATTTGGTAGTCCTAGCTCTTTCATTGCTCTAAATATTTCTCTCCTATTTACAGGGTCGTAGGCTGCCTTGTAGTTTATAAATATGTGATAAGATAAGTATCTGTGCCATTTTTCAGTATTTTTTTCCTAAAATTTGTTTCGGGGTTGGAATCTGATGAATTGTCGATTTACTACCTGAAACGAACCTTATATTTTTCTATTATTATACAATATCGAAAAAAAGGAAATGCGTATATTGTAGGCTTTGGTAAATACACAAGGAAAGTCAGATAAGAATAAATAAAATACAGGAATCAATTATTTGACTTCAAAATTATTCCACATTTATTCGTTATCTTCTGACCTCGAAGTCATCGGTTCCATGGTGTAATGGTTAGCACTCTGGACTCTGAATCCAGCGATCCGAGTTCAAATCTCGGTGGGACCTGAATTATTTTAAATTTCTTAATGGTAAAATTGTTAATATACATACATAAAAAATCCATTGTAATATCAATATAGGTTCCATGGTGTAATGGTTAGGACTATAGACTTTGAATCAATCGATTCGAGTTCAAATCTCGCTGACACCTCGTAAAAATTTTCTTTTATCAAACGATATCTACGGAATAAAATTCTCAGAAATATTATAATGTCCATCGGTTCCATGGTGTAATGGTTAGCACTCTGGACTTTGAATCCAGCGATCCGAGTTCAAATCTCGGTGGGACCTCAAAAATTTTACTTTTTCGATGGAGTTCTGCATAAAGATTTTAAGTCTACATACAAGAATAGTTAATAAATGGATATATCGTAGAATTGTGTCATAATCGTATATTCGCGAATTGAAAACGAGAATAAACGAAACAAAATAGCGAAGATCAATTTTTTATTGAAACCTTAATGATCTCATAAATCCAAAACTTTAGAAATTTAGTTTTTCCATAGGTTCCATGGTGTAATGGTTAGCACTCTGGACTTTGAATCCAGCGATCCGAGTTCAAATCTCGGTGGGACCTCACAAATTTTTGTTTTCAGTTTTGTGCTAGAGATATTAAATTTTCTTCTATATAAAAAAATAATTTTTAACTCGGACAAGGTAAATTTTTATTCTTAGATTTATCTTAAAAATGTTTTGCCACTAAAAAATGTTGGCTGATTGTTTTGTAATTTATTGTCAAAGATACAGAATATTTTCATGTTTTTATTTGTCCCTATTTTGTTATATGGCTGTATGTTTTGCTTGTTTCATTTTTTTTTATTTAGAAAATACAGCCGCATTCACCATAACGGTTATTAACGGCGGCTACAGAATTACTAAAATAAATTTTATAAAGCATTCCTATAGATTTAAAAAAAAAATTACAATATGTGCTGACAAATTGTGCCCAATAAAGTACTTATACCGGGTGGTGAATCACCAAACGGAACATAGGAAATTCAATGGGAAATTCTAAATTGTTGAATTCCTGCTTCTCTAATTATTTTACATCAAAAGTCATAAGAAACTATTTGTAGAGAACTGAAATATCTTATATACTAAAACGCTAAGCCCTTTTCTCGTCCACCACTTTACTCAAAAACCATATTAGATAATTAAAATATTTTTTCGGAATATTATTAGTATTACGTATGAGATTGTCAAGATATACTTTTGGTACAAAAATTCACTTCCGGTTTTGAGATGACCGGAAGTTAAAATTTACAAGTTTTAGACCCCACAATGTATATATGGATCGAAAGGTCTCGTCGAGACGAATCTAAATATGTACTTCCGGTTGCGATCCGACACCGGAAGTGACCCGAAATGCGCATAAAACGTCAAGATAGAGCAAATCTGACCCCGGATTCGTGATCAGCATGCAAAATTAACTGCTAAATGATATCCATGTCGACATTTGATGAACTAAAAATTGCATTCCGGTTTTGAGGTCGACTTCCGGTTTCGTTTTTATTAAAAAGTAAAAAGTAAAAGTTTACATAACTCCCGGTGCCAAGCAAAAGTTTTCAGAAAATGGAGACATTGTAACAAAAAACATTGTTTTCGACGAAATATTTCGTTATATTTAATACACTTTTTACTTGCAATATTATTGATGAATGTTATGTATATTCTTGCTTATATTGTTTGTATTGATCTCTTAATTTTTCTCGCAAAATAAAAATTTCATTTAAAAAACTCGATGTCGAGTTGGTCCACTAGTGTATTGTAAATAAATGTTAAAATTGTTCTACGAATTAAATGTATTCCAAAATTTTGTAAAAATATAATACATTTTTCGGGCCACCCCTTACCTTAGGCCACACGAGGTACAATAATGTGTATGACATGTTGCGTTTGGTCATTTTGATGTTTCTGATATTTGACAATATTTGAATTGTCAATATTTTATTCTCTGATTAAATTATACACAAATACTAAAAAGTGCAAATTTTCACAAATACTACTACTACTAGAGAACAATAAATAGTACTTTGTAAGCAATAAATTATATTGTTTACAGAGCAATAAAATTTATGAAATGTATTCAGTTCACGAAAGATCGCAATAATGGTGTATTCAGGCAATAGTGAGAGCACTGCCAGATCTTTATTTAACACAAGATATCATAATACCATTGTTAAAGTAAGAAACTTCTTTCTTTTTTAAACAATGATAATACACTCCGACTCAATTCCAGGTTATACAACCATTCAAAGAATCTTTGCTTTTTTTGAATTTTGAACATTTAATTCATTATTTAATGTAAATGTATACTCATGACTAAACAAAATGTTTTTTACAAATTGTCTGTCTTGAGGCATAAGCCCTCTCCAAAATTTCATAACAAAATTCCCAAAATTTTTCACAATTTTACTTATATTGGCAACTGCGCTCATGTAATCCTTCGTACTGTACTACTATTGTGTATAGAATGTTTTACGCAAATTTGTGATCCAGCAACCGTCAGTCTATTCCAAGTATTGATTAAACGCAGATGTCGAGAAATGAGCGATTAGCTCACCCGCGACTAACGACGTGACGATTTTGGAAAGCTAGAGAGCAATTTTTGTTGGGTTTTTTTATTGACTTTGTGCTTTAAATCATATAACTTTAAAATATTATTGTGTAATGGATCCTAAAGAAGAGGCCAGACTGTTAAAAATATACGAAGAATTGGAGCAAGAGGATTTGTTACTTGAACAGACGCAAGAGCAAAATTTGGACGATAAGGAAAGCGACATAGATTCAGTAGAAGTCAGTTCTAATCATGAGACAGACCCAGAGTTTTCGGCCGATGAGACGACAAATACTATTTCATCGTTTTGGTCTGAAGATGATCCCAAATATATCGGCAGAGATAAAAAAAAAACATTCGGAAAGTTCACCGTGAGCGAAAAACTATCCGTATTCGACAGCACAATATTATTAGTTATTAATTATTTCACTCCCAGTATTAAAACTACTGGGAGTGAAACTTGCAGCTAAAACTCCATATGAAAGTTGGAACCTGTTAATAACAGATGATATCATTGAAGAAAGTGTGACGTGCACAAATTTGTACCTAGAGAAAATTAGAGGCAACTATACACGCGAACGAGATGTTTTAGATGCTGACTGTGTCGAAATAAAAGTAGTGTTTGGATTGTAGTACATGGCAGGAATTTTGAAATCCCGACACACCAACCTAAATGACCTATGGAGCAACGATTCTACAGCACCAGAGTTATTCAAAATGGTAATGCCCCTGAAACGTGTCTATTTGTTGCTTCGAGCACTACGTTTTGATAATATTCACACAAGATCTGAACGCAAATTAATTTATAAGCTAGCTCCAATAAGAAATATATTTGAGAAATTTATAGAAAGATCTGCTACACGCCTGGTGAGAACTGTACTATTGACGAAATGCTGGAGGGTGGAGGAAATACGGGATAAAAATATTTGCCTTGGCTGAGAGTTGTGTATTTTATACTGTGAAAATGGAGATTTACGCAGGAAAGCAGCCTGATGGTCCATTTTATATTGACAACAGTCCAGCCAGTGCGGTGAAATGATTGTGTGAACCCATTATAAATTCAGGACGAAATTTAACCTGTGATAACTGGTTCATGCCAGTTCTGCAGTCATCAGAATGTTTTGCTTTTGTCAACCCTCCATGAATATGACGAAATTGACGAGGCAAGTGGTGAAGCTTCCAAACCAGTAGTAGTTTCTTTTTACAATCAAACAAAATCGGGAGCAGATTCAGTGGACCAACTGAAGAGTCTTTATTCAGTGGCAAGAATCACATGTAGGTGACCATTGACTGTTTTTTTACTATGCTGAACTTCGCTGGAATAAATGGAAACATTATATTTAGGACAAATGTATTAAATTCCTGCCAACCAAGACGTGAGTATCTGAAAATTTTAGCCAGACAACTCATTACCCCACATATGCAAAAAAGAGCGGCCCAAAACTTGCCATTTCTGCTAACTTTTCAAATTAAAAATATCTGAATCTTCCTTTGACACAGAAACGAGATGTTCCTGAGGAAAATCAAGCAGGTGCAAGGCCAAAATGTTCCTATTGCCCCAAGAAAAAAAAATCGGAAAATAGCGTCAAAATGCGCCAAGTGTTTCAGAGCAATTTGTAAAGAACATACAATCACCATTTGCACAGAGTGTGAACGCGACGAAGTTCCTGAATCTGAGTAATTTTTTTTTATTATTCTAGTTTTCTGTTTATTCTGTTTCAGAATTATGCTTATTTATGTAGATGTACCAAACTTTATATTTTATCCTTTCCTATTCCTTTTTGTATTTTGTTAAAAATATTGACTTTTTGTAGCTTTGATAAATAAATAATTATATTTATGCCTTTTGTTTTTTTGACTCATAAAAAGTCAAAATAAGTCATATACATGACAAGTAAGCTTCACGTTCACCTGCGACTAATGGTGGTTCATTTAACCATGCGACCAACGCTGGGTTAATTATCCAAGGTGAGGGTCTTTTAATATTGATTTGAAACGTATTTGGGAATTCGATGTCAAGACATCTCGGGCAACACGGTACTTCCTCATAGTATGTTAGTACTTCTTATCTGTAACTTTGATACATGTGGAGAAACTCTGAATATTAAGTTCCATTTTTGATTTTAACGGGAGACACGTGTTCAAAAATAATACAGTCCTGATCAGTAATTAAATATTTAATGAAACAGGAATAAATGTGACTTAAGTCGTACCTTATTGATGGTTTTTAAATTACAAAAACTGGTTTACCATTTTATAATAATTAAGACTAATATGATGTGTTTACTTTTTAACTAAATATTATTATATACAAAACATTGCTGAGGCCGGTCCTCACATATGGAGCAGAAACATGGACTCTAACGTAGAAAGATGAAAGACTTTTGGGAATATTTGAGCGTAAAATACTCCGCAAAATATTTGGAGCTATAAACGACCAAGGGCAGTGGTGCAGAAGATATAATTTTGAATTGTATCAGCTCTTTGATGAGCCAGATGTTATAACGTTCATTAAAACACAGCGACGATGGGCTGGACACATAATACGAATGCCAGAAAACACGATTGCTAAAAAGCTAACCACAGGAACACCTGTAGGAAGAAGAAGCAAAGGCCGACCGCGAATTAGGTGGTTAGGTGGAGTTGAAACCGACTTACGGATATTAAAAATCGGAAGATGGCAACATGTAGAGAGAGACCGAACAGAATTGTGACGAATCTTAGAGCAGGCCAAGATCCACAGTGGATTGTCGAGCCAAAGATGATGATCTGATGTGTTTACTTACTTGTGTTTCATATAAAATTGTCACTTAAACTATTTATAATTTAACTGTTAATAATTACTGCACAGAAGTTTAAAATGCGTATATACACTTTGACAGTTATTTGATACCTCTTGTTTCATTTTTGTTTCTGTAAGTTTGTCTCATTTTTTAATGGTTGTTTGTACAAAATATACTATCCACAATCTTTTACCTGTAATACTTCTTAGTTCTATTTTTTTATAATGTTAGAATATTCCTATTAACGTTTTAAAAAGGCAAATAAAAATAAATATTCTCAATATCAAATAATCACAAGGAAAATGTTTTGATGGGCAAGTATAAAAAGTAATTTTGTCCCAAATAATACCAGAATGGTTGATGATGAATTAATACGATAGCTTTACACAATTCTCAGAATACTTCAAGAATACATTCAAGAATTAAATATGTTATATTATTATATTGCTATGGTGGCATTTTCTGTGCCTATTATGTTGATATATCACACAAGCATTTTTATGAGATATAATTTTTTTCAGTCTTTCTCATCTTCATTCTTTATTTACCATTTGGTTTAGATACAAGCTTAGATAGTTAGATATTAATAGATACAACTAGTGCAGAAGTGTCAACGCTAACAGTATCGATCATGAACAAAATTGAAACATTGTACACGTGGGTTCATAGACCAATGCTGAAGATACCGTGGACAGCAAGGAAAACTAATGAAGAAGTACTAAGGAGCGTCAAGAAAGATCGAGAACTGCTAAAGAATGTTAAATATCGAAAAATTTCATATCTTGGACATATATTAAGGGGAATTCGATATAAAATATTACAACTGATCGTTAGAGGCAAAATAGAGGGCCGTAGAAGGGTAGGAAGAAAACAAGTTTCTGAGTTTAAAAACATTCGTGAATGGACTCAGATACCAAATGCAGGACAATTATTCCATATTGCAGAAGATCGAGAAGCCTTCGCAATGGTGATCGCCAACGTCGGATAATACTGATATGGCACGCGAAGAAGAAGACAAGCTACGCTAGACGAGTGTAATACTGTCTTATGATTTTAGTTCCATTCAAAAATAGGTAATCTATACAAAGTCTAGATTTTTCATCAATAATATTCTTGTTTCCAATTAACTTTTTATTCCTAAGATTGGTTGTTTCCCATATAGGTTCAGGTTATTTTAGTTCAGTCCTTCTTGAATAGATACATCGTTCGGATCATATTCCTTTCCATTAGTCTTTCTTTTATTTTGAGCAGGTTTTCATGCCGTTGTATGGTATTATCTTTACACTAAATGAAGAATCGCTTTATCTCTATATTTGTATGTAGGATAATTTTTTTTCACATGCTTACCATTTATACAACTAGGAAAGGTTATAGATGGTACAAAACAGTTGGCAGCGGTGGGATTCGAACCCACGCCTCCGAAGAGACTGGTGCCTTAAACCAGCGCCTTAGACCGCTCGGCCACGCTACCTCGTATCAGGAAATAAAATAATAAACTCGACACAACAATATTTCTTTAATGTCATTTAAAGTTTAATATCTAAATTTTATTTATAATTTTCGAAAAAAAAAAGTTGTTTCCGCCCGGGATCGAACCGGGGACCTTCCGCGTGTTAGGCGGATGTGATAACCACTACACCACGGAAACTTGTACAACTGAGTCTACTAAACTAATCCGTCGGTCGGCGTGTTCCATTATGATCATTTGTAATCCCAAAACGTCAAACTAATAGTAACCCTAAACAACCACATTCATATGAATTAAAACTACTGCATTTACTATGGCAGCTTTCAGATATGTCATTGTACTGGTTGAGATCCGTTCTAGGAGCATATCGTCGGGTAACTGTCAAAACCAGATAAGTTACATTTTGTTAGTTTTGTGAAAATCAAGTTTAAAACTTAAGCCTACAGTAAAACAACTACATGAAAGGAAACATTTAATAACCGATAAATAACATAGATTGTGGTACTGTGAAGATAATTAACTACAAAAATCAGAAAAAAAAATAAGAAAATGTTAAAAAGTTAAAAAAAATGCAAAAAAAATTGTACCTAGCCTATTTTGCCTAAATTGATTGGCGTAATTTGAAACTTGTCTTAAAGTATCTTTAACTTAAATGCCAACTTCATGATCACTATCTTTAAGTGCTAGTTCAGGAACTTTAAGAACGTCGGAGGATGGTAAATTGTAATAATAGTGAAATTCATCTGGAATCACACCCGATTTGCACAACTTTAATAAATCTTGTTTTTTTGAAACTTCTCGGTTGCATGTTCTATACGCGTCCTTTAGCGTTATTTCTTTCAAACTAGGTATTTTTCGACATCTCCCAAAAACGTTTATCTCTTTGTATTCTGAGGTATGATCATACCTATATTCAAGGACTCCTGGTTTAGCCTTTTGGTATCGAAAACACTTAACTTTTAAACCAGTTTACCTTTTTGTTTTTCGTCTCTTTCGTTTTATTTTTAATGAGCTTTGAAAGGCCTTCTAAGTCAAGAAAATCTTTATATTTGAGTTCCTGCACAATAAACGGTTTCTTTTTTGATGATGTTGTTCTGGCCATGCGAAATATTGTTAGCCAATCATGCATTGTATACAGAGGAAGATCCTTCTGGGCTCGTTCAATGGCACTGTGCATACTGTCCACTTCCATGTAGCTGTATCCACTTTCCAGAAACTTCTGCTCTATAATAATCAGGTTGGGATTTTTTTGAACCAACTAGAGTAACAAAGCGCTAACATTTTGGTTCCTGTTTTGTCCACTGCAAGTATCGGAAAACACCGATAATGCATTTACACTAGTGGGAAGCTGATTAAGTAAAGAGGCAGGTGCCAATTTCTAAGTATAAGTGCAAATTTTTCAACTGTGGTACATTGGACTCACGTCGCTACTTGGTATTTGAAGCACACATTGCAAGTCAAATGTAGCACATACAAAATTGGCCTCTTTCATAGCTCTAGCTTTGTCTCTTGCTTTTGCTGTGTAGCAATCCTCTTTTCGAGTTCCGTGTTCTTCATATTGCGTCTGTAATTGCTTTTTCTTTTCTTTATCATTAGTCTTGTATTGTGTGCAGAGCTGGCATTGATCTTTCTTTGGAGTGAAGAAAGAATAGTTGTAATTATTACAGAAAATGCATCTAGAACTGATTGAAGATACAGGTGAGAGATTTATACTTAATTTACAATCTGGATATTTTCGTTTCTTAGAACTTCTCTTAAGGTGGGACTCCAGTACAGGAAAACTTTCAATATGTTGTTTTACCCTTTCGATATCATCAATGTTTGTTTTGTTTTTCGGCGACCATCTACCTCTTTTATCGGATCTTGTAAATATTTTACCTTCACCCTTATTCAAAAACGCATGCTCAACTACTTGTTTGCTAATGCAAAGAGTTTTTGTAAAAAAAACTTTGCAGACTCGAAATTTTGTATCATCTAAATTGAAATTTTTTGAATCAATACGCGGCCTTTTTTTTAACATACGAGTTACTTTTTATTCCTATTGGCCTATGACTATCTACATTATTCACAATGAAGTCCTTTTGGCGGTTAAAATCTAAGGCCCAGGAGTTTTGGCATAACACCACTCTTCTTTCTTATGAAATTGTAGCACTGCAATTAAATGTCATGGAAAGTTAAATGACATTTATTTAGTTTTGTGCACTTGGACATGCTAAAGTAACGATAAAATAAACTGCAAAAACACGATAATTGCACTTATCTGCTTTATATGCATAGTCATTCTATAAATTTACTATACTGCAACAGCAAAAATAAGTTAAATGGCATCTAACATTTTTTTCTAGAAGAATTAATTTTCTTTTTGCATATGAAATTTGTACTTTTTGTTAAATGTGCACTTAACTTGTTTCAGTTGTATATTTTTGACCAAATTGAATAATTGCCAAAACAAGCTTACATAATTCACCTCTTTTCTATTGTCCGACACTTATCTGTTTTACGCAGTACATTTATATACGGATTTTGATTACGAAAATAGACTCAACTCAAACATGGTAAAAAATGCACTTATCTGGTTTTGGCAGTAAACGGACGATATGTTTCGTATTTCTTCTTTGAATATATCCAGCAGGTGTAGTTCTTACAATGTCTTTCCAATTTTTATTATTTATTTATTGTTCGGTTAATACAGAAACCACGCAAAACGTATGTAATACAGTTGAAATCGTTTATAGCAACATCGATTAAAAAAACATACCGGTTATATTGACTAAAATCAAAGGTCCCGTCTGAATGCTATATACTACATTTAACTAATATCGTCGGATAATTATATCTATTAGAATGACCAGCTCGACTGTAGTTTATACAATTTGAATAGGTAACAGTATCTATCAATTGGATATTAAAATTACAAAAGTAAACTAAAGCTTTTGTAAATCTTTTATATTATTCTAATAAAAGTTCTTTTGTTTGTTTCTAATAATTACAAAGTCTTTTTAATGTTTGTTTCTAATAATTACCAAGTCTTTTTAATTATTAGAAACAAACTATGTACATGCGGAAGAGCCAAAGTCCGCTTCCTCATGTCTATTCAGTCAGTTTGTTATTTATTTGTACACAAGACGCACCAAATTTATTTATAAAACTTTAAACATGTAAATAAAAAGAAAACAAATTAATATAAAAAAATCGCGTATTAGGTCAAAGACAGAGAGCAGAATTATATTCAAAAACTTGGCAAATTAATATGGTGTGTCTATCACAACTAGATACTTCATCAAAATACGAAGATTGAGGAAGTTTTTTTTTTAGAAAATCGTATCGACCAAATGGCAATTATCGAAAAATTAATGGATTAATTAGGCACAATTACTGCATTAAAATTTGGTTTATTAAATATTGTGGTACTTATTAATGTCTTTCAAGAAATTCAGAGTATTGTTAACAGTCTCCTGGTATCTTGTTGTTACTTCGTTGTTGATTGTAGAGGGGACATTCACATAGTATGTGCATTATTGTTAGTGTCATATTACACGTTTCACATCGTGGCGGTTCGCACTTTTTTAATTAAGTAATTATGCGTTAACCTAGTATGTCCGAATCTGTGGCGGGTTATTATTATTTCTTGCCTTCTCGACGTAGGTAACACATTCCATATCTCTATGCTGGGTTTCACTTGTTTTAATTTTAAATTCGAAACATTTCATCTATTTTTCAACGCGCTTAAGATTGATTTTTTTATATAAGTTTTTATATCCCTTGATACCGATTTGTTTAAGATCTCGGAAATGTCACTCACTATTGCGTCTTTCTTACTATGGTCATCAGCTTCGTTGCTTTTATTCCTATATGGAATGGGATCCAGACGAAATTTATGTCATTATGATTGATATAAGCCTGAAGAAGGACCGTATTAATTTTTTTTAAAAGCGGGTTTTTTGGATACACTTTTCGGATGCTTTGTATGGCACTAAGTGAGTCTGTTAATATATTTGCAGTTTGTTGTCAGATTGATTAGTTCTATAGTGCGATAGAGAGCATACAGTTCAAATGTATAAATAGTACCATTAGTACTAACATTAGATAGTTTGAATTTAAGGACCTTCTCTGGGGTTACTACAGACGCTCCCACACCTTCGGATGATTTTGAACCATCAATGTATATCTTGGTATGATTTTTATAACGACTAAGGATTTTTCTAAAATGGGAATTATTTAAATCATGATTAGGGTAGTTTTTATCAGATGCCGTAAGTTGAAAGTTATATGATGGTATGTTTTGTTGAATCCAAGGTGTATTATGGTCATATGTGTATGGAAGACATTCAGGTATGACAATATCAAACAGATGCAAATGGACTTTTATTCTTTTATAGAAAGGTTCACCAACCCGTCTGGCCAGCGTGGTGGGATATGGCCAAAGCCTACAAAACCAAACATGTCGATTGCAACAGAAACACGGAAGGTACCCCAGGTTGGTAGGAATTCTATTCCGCAGTCCCACACCGTAACAACGGTCTGCCCCGAAGATCCTGGGGGGGGGGCAAAAGATGAAAAACTCTACGAACTGGAAGAGGAATTGGGGAACTTGAATTGGGACATAATGGGACTGTCAGAAGTTAAAAGAAGAGGTGAAGGATATGGGGACTTACATTCAGGCAACAGACTCTATTATAAAGGCAAGGAAGACCACACATACGGTGGAGTAGGTTTCTTAATTATCAAGAAGAGAAAATTTCAAATTCAAATTATTGACAGCATCTCAGACAGGGTTACATACATAGTCTTAAAACTAAGTCCAAAAACTAAAATAAAGATCGTGCCAGTTTATGCTCCAACTGAAAAAGCAACCGATGAGGAAATAAATACTTTTTACGAAGACCATAAAGAAGCTATAGACAACAACAAAGAATCCAAAATAATAATAATGGGAGACTTTAACGCCAAAATTGGAATTAAGATTGAAGACTCTAAAAGCAAGATTGGAAATTTTGGATTCGGCACAAGATACACAAGAGAAGAAAAGCTCATGGAATTCCTGGAACAAGAAAACATGTATGTTATGAATACCTTCTACAAAAAGAAACCTAACATAAAGTGGACATGGGTCGCACCTAACGGAACTACCAAAAATGAAATAGACTATTTTCTCTCAAACAACAAAGGAATATTTGAAGACGTCACAACAATAAACAACGTAACAATGGGTAGTGCCCAACGTATAGTCAGAGTAAAAATAAATATTAACATGAAAGAAGAGAGAAAAAGGATTTAAAAAAAAACAACCAGGATATATGCCTTTAAACTAAGAACAAATGAAGAGCAATTCCGAGAGGTCTTAGCGGATAAGTTCGAATCTGATCCTTCACATAATCAAGATCAAATTGATGAGATTAATAACAACCTTCTCGCAGTTGGACTACAGGTTGCAAAAAAAAACAAGGACCAAAGAAGACAAAATAGGCAATGAAACTAAACAACTAATGACGAAAAGAAGACAACTACTAGCGCAAAACAAACGCTATACAAAACAATTAGAAAAGAACTAAAACGCGATATAAAAAAATGGAACGAGAACTTAATAGAGCGAGTCATTGAAAACCACAGAGGCTTAAAATGTCTAAGACCCTCACTGGGAGTTCAGAAAATCATCAAAATTAAAGACGCCAACAATAAGGAGGAGAAGGACAAATATAAAATAACAAATATTGTCGAAGACTTCTACACATCCTTGTACAGTTCGCTACGCCAGCCTAGTGAAACAACAAAGGAGAACGTCAAAAGAAAAATAAAAACGTGGGATCAGAAGTACTACCAAATATAAAGGGATTCGAAATAGAAAGAGTTTGAAAAGAGCTAAAAAATAATAAAGCTCCAGGACACGACGGTATAATTGCCGAGCTCTTGAAAACAAGCAACACATTAACAATCCCCGTACTAACAGAGCTATTTAATAGATGTCTCCATAATAGCAAGATCCGTAGAGACTGGAACGAGAGTCTAGTAATACTCTTACACAAAAAACGGGACAAATGTGATCTACAGAATTATAGACATATATGGTTGCTTAGTCAAGTATACAAACTATTTAAGAGAGTTATTAACAACCGGTTGACCTACAAAGTGGACAATTACCAACTGGTTAAATAGGCTGGCTTCCGCAAAGGATATAGTACATCAGACCATCTGCTGACAATGAGAACATTGATAGGAAAGGCAAATGAATACCAACTACCCGTATTTCTTGCCTTCATCGACTATGAAAAGGCGTTTGATAGTATCGAGATGTGGGCCATAGAACAAACTATTAACAATTGTAGAATATATTCGAGATATAGGCAACTAATACATAATATATATGAAAATGCAACTATAATAGTACAACTAGAAGAAAATACAAATCCCATCCACATTAAGAGAGAAGGGAGACAAGGAGACGTAATACCGCCAAAGCTTTTCAACTTAGATCTAGAAGACGTCGTCAAAACTACAAATTGGTCAACCTATGGCATTAACATGAATGCAACAAGTTAAACCAACTCAGATTCGCTGACGACATAGTGATTATAGCGAGCACATTCGAGGAACTGCAAATTATGATCGTGGAACTAGCAGGCAGCTCCCAATACGTCGGCCTAAAAATGAATATGAAAAAAACAAAAATAATGACAAACACAGATGACCACAGATGTATAACTATAAATGACAGTAAAATAGAACAAGTCCAGGAATATATCTACTTAGGCCAAATCCTGAAAACTTGACAAAGAGAACCAAAGTGCGGAAATTACTAGAAGAGCAAGACTAGAATGGGCAGGATTTGGAAAACTTAGTTGGATACTTAAAAACCGCAAAATACCCCAATACTTGAGAATCAAAGTTTTCAACCAATGCATCCTTCCTATCATAACATATGGATGCCAAACCTGGACCCTAACCAAGGCGAACATGAGTAAACTAGCCACAACAGAAAGAACAATGGAAAGAGCAATGTTAGGTATACGACTGTCAGATAAAAAGAGGAAACGACTGGGTAAGATCAAAAACAAAAGTCGAGGACATAACAACAAAAATTGCCAAAATTAAATGGAGCTTCGCAGGCCACACTGCTAGACAAAAAGACCAACGTTGGAATACTACAATACAACATTGGAGACCTTACGAAAGTAAACGACCAAGAGGAAGACCACAGATGAGATGGGTTGATGACATTAAAAGAATAGCCGGAACAAATTGGAAATATGTTGCTCAGGATAGAGACCGATGGAAGGATTTGGGAGAGGCCTATGTCCAAACATGGACGATAGAAAACTAAGAAGAAGAGAAAGGTTTAACAGAATGGTTGTTTGTATTGAGGTTTGGGAAATTATCAGTAAAAGTATTTCTATAGACAGGATTTTTTGCATTGTTTCATACGTTGAGTGTAGATTAAGGTAAGCTCTTCTATCATTTAACGACAATTCATTTGCTTCGCAAAGTAAACTTTGTGTGAGGAAGATTTGTTAAAGTGGTTTATAGACAAATTGTGTAACAATACATAGACCAATTCTCCAACAAAAAGCAAACGATTTTGCTCAGTGTTTTGTTGAAGATTTCGATAACTCGTCTAATCGTATTCAACGTTATTCGGCACGGTATTGTCGTTGGGAAAATGAGTGGTGTAGAAGAATGAATGACGCAAAAAATGGCGTACATTATACGAAGACTACAGACCAGCTAAAATTTTTAACGCAAAAATATGACACCTGGCAGAACTTAAAAGTTTGAAGAAAAGAATTGAAGGGTAAAGGGGAAAAGGCCATTAAGTCAAAAACGACATTTTTCAGGAGAAATAAAACAAAATTTGAAACGATAAAAAGCCTATACTTTTTTTCATTTTTGCTAAATATTTTTATATATTTAGTTCGATATGTACATTTTATAAATAGCTGGAATACTGTTATGATTAAATTGTTATTTCGTAGTTAGATATTTTTTATTTAAAACAAAATGTGGACTGAGTTGGTTTTTTCCCTGAACAGATAAAATTTTTTTTATTTTTAATATTTTTTATTTCGTAGTCATTTTTACATCACATTAAAAGAACAAACAAAGCTAAAAACTACTGATTAATGTTAATCTGATGTCTAAAAATCGCTTTGATCGTCGGGAACATGATCGGGCTCAGATAGTAACTCAGGCTGATTGGTAGAAAGAAGTTGGCTGTTGTATTCTTAAGATCCCCCTTCTTTACAGAATTTCATTAGAACTTTTAGATCAGCACACTTTAATTTGGCCAAATGTATTAACGTTTGGTAGAACTCATTGGATTCTTGAAGATTGGGTACCTTTGATTTCCTCTTCTGGTTCTTCCGTTGATCTTTTACTGGAGAGGACGTGAAAGATCTACTTGTTTCCCTGTGATACACGGTTTTGCATTTTGTTTCAAAAAACACCGAATAGAACAAGAAAATTTCTTTTTGTAGAACTTGGAGGACAAAAATGTACCCCACTCTTTAAATACAATTTTTTCACATGATAGAAGAACAAACCGATGTGGCTTGATTCGCAGTGCAGTTACGTAGTGGATGAACTGGATGATAGTATGATTTTTCTTTTGTTCTCCGCAAGAGTCGGAAAACACATAAAGTTTTTTAACAGCAGGAATGAATATTAAAAATATACAATGACAATAAAAACCAATACAAGAGGATCCACGCAATAATCAGGCAGAAGATAAGATACGCGAAAACACAATTTCATAGTAAAGAATGTAACGAAATTGAACAATATGAAAAGAAACACGATACATTTCATCTACACAAGAAATTAAAAGAGGTCGCTGGAAACAAACGGAGACAAGTATCCCAAAGTTTAGAAGACAGAAACGGATACAGAATATTACACATCAAAGAAAAGTTAAAAGAATGGGAAAACTACATTTCTGAATTATTTGAAGATGAGAGAGTAGAACACTATACACCGATTGCTATATCAGGTCCATCTATAATAGAAAGTGAGGTAAGACGATCAATACAAACGGCAAAAAATGGAAAAGCACTTGGCCCCGATGAAGTAAGTGCTGAAATACTAAAGTTTTTGGGAGAAAATGGAATTAAAGCTCTGTGTAATCTCTTTAACAGAATTTATGACACTGGGATATTACCAACTGATTGGTTAAAGTCGACATTTGTCACAATACCTAAGAAACATCGACAAACAATGACATGCGGCGAATATTGGACAATAAGTCTGATGAGTCACGTTTTGAAGATCTTCCTGCGAGTAATACACAGCAGAATTTACACGCTGTTAGAGGACAGAATTAGCAATACTTAATTTGGGTTTAGGAGTGGCTTGGGTACAAGAGAAGCCTTGTTTAGTTTACAGGTGCTAGTACAGAGATGCAGAGATATAAATCAAAATGTGTACATTTGTGCAATCGATTTTGAAAAAGCTTTTGACAAAGTCCGACCTTACAAAAGGCTAGAAATATTGGAAACAGCTGGACTGGACGATAAAGATCTAGAAATAATTACAAATCTATACTGGCATCAAGTGGCAAGAATAAAGGTTGAACAAGAACTGTCGGATGAAATAAATATAAAAAGAGGAGTGAGACAAGGCTGTATATTGTCGCCTTTACTTTTTAACTCATACTCGGAGGAAATATTTAAAGAAGCCTTAATGGAGACAACCGAAGGTATTATTGTGAATGAGTAACCGTCATATGCCGACGATACCTTAGTCCTTGTTGATTGCGGAGAAGACCTTCAAAATCTAATGAACAAAATAAAAGACTTGTGATCAGTATGGATTAAAACTTAACGTTAAGAAAACTAAATATATGATAGTTAGCAAACAAAATTATATACAGGATGACGGTATAAAAGTCGGAGATACCACACTGGACAGAGTAGAGAAACTGGTGTATCTCGGCAGTAATATCAATGAGAGCTGGGATCCAACCGCAGAAATTAAAAGCCGAATAGAACAAGCCCGAGCTGCCTTTGTAAAAATGAGAAACATACTTTGCAGTCACGATCTTAGCATTGACCTTAGAGTTCGTATGACATCTTGCTACATCTTTCCTGTCCTGCTGTATGGAGTGGAAGCGTGGACTCTAACTGAGGGTATGCTTAAACGCTTGACAGCCTTTGAGATGTGGGTATACAGACGACTACTGAAAATAAGCTGGGTCGACAGAGTTAGAAATGAGGAGGTCCTTAGACGGCTGAGTCAAACAACACAACTGGTCAATATAATAAAGAAACGCAAGCTGGAATACTTCGGTCACATTATGAGACACCCTGAGAAATATGATCTTTTACATCTGATCTTTCAGGGAAAGATCCAAGGTAATCGTGGTCCTGGTAGACGAAGAACATCATGGCTGAAAAATCTAAGGCAATGGTATGGAAAATCAACTACATTGTTATTTAGAGCCGCTGTCAATAAAGTCACGATAGCGAATATGGTAGCCAACATGATGTCCAACGATCGATAACGGTCATGGAACTAGAAGAAGAAGATAGAATGACAGTTGTCTTCTTCAGCAGAAGTTATATTCGGAGTAGGGAGTAGGGACTTTTTCCGAAGTTTATAACGATAGCCTTCACAGTTGATGACTTTCTAGCTACAGTTTTTGCAATTTTCAATTCATAAAACCTCGGCACGTTTTGATACGGTAATTTTTCTATCAAGCTTAATAATCTTGTTTCTGCTCGTCACACCAATAGCACGTTTCAGTTCGTGCATAACCGAAGAAGATGTTAAACTATAACACAAATATAAAAATAATTCAAGAAGCTTTTTGACATTCATATCTTCCGGGAGGTAAACTTTAAAGTGTAGTGAGTTTTACGTCCATTTAATGAACTAAAAAACTGCAATAATAATTAACGAGCTTGTTGATCTACCTTATGAGGTTTATTGGTATGCTTTCCCTTTCTATCCATCGGTGCCTTGCTAGTTGTTCTTAAATATGTTTTTATTGTATGTAATCTGAAGGCTTTAATTCCAAACCATGATTGAAACTCTTTAACACATACCGGTACCTCTACTTCACTGCTATTTCTAATTATTCTTACTTTGTAGCTGTAGGAACTTTCATCCAATCTAGCATCTTCTTCGATTTTCCTTGGCCTTCTATTGACGATTTGTCAAGATAAAAATAACGGCAAACAGAAAGTGTTTAAAGGAAAATCGGATTTTTTTTCATTTTTGGACAATGTTGGTTTTTCCCTTGTACCCTTAAATTGTTATGGAGGAAAAATGTCCAAAAACGAGACTATGGTTGCAGCCAATATGACAAGATCCTGAGTTGTCTTGTGCTTAATTTTCGTACAGAAACAGAGCAACAGATCACATAAACATTTTTAATTAGTTTTGAATCGTCTTGAACTAAGTCTAGATTATTATGTCTGGTTAACTTTTTCCTTTCAGAAATTAGCTTTTTTAATATTATCAATTCAAGTTATTTAAAGTTTTTCTTGGTTTCAAATATGTTCTTAGTATCCATGTATGTCTTGTTTTTTTCATACTAAATGAATCATCGCGTTATTTCTATATGTGTAACTAATATAAAAAATGCCGCAAAACAGATGGCAGCGGTGGGATTCGAACCCACGCCTCCGAAGAGACTGGTGCCTTAAACCAGCGCCTTAGACCGCTCGGCCACGCTACCTTATCCTTAGAACTAAAATGATATTCTGGACGCAATATTATCTACTGGATGACACAAAATAGATTCACCTTTATTTATAATGTGTTTATGATGTGTTGAAAACAAAAAAAGTGTGTTTCCGCCCGGGATCGAACCGGGGACCTTCCGCGTGTTAGGCGGATGTGATAACCACTACACCACGGAAACTTATTTAAAAAATTCTTCTCGACAAATCCGCCGAATAGTTATTTAAATATTTAAATATTTATTAAATAATAAATAAATTTAAATATTTAAAGTCCGTTGAACATCGTCGATCATATTTCTAACTCGTCACCTCGAATTCCTCGAATTTTGCCTTGCATAATAATAAATGTCCACGTTTCCAAGCAATAGAGAAGAGCAGAGAACACGTACCACCGAAGAATCCTTAGGGGTAGTTCTAACATTATATCCTGACAACGAAGAAACCACTGTAACGTAACAATAATTTGTAGTCCAATAAAATGTTACATTTTTTAGGCAGTACCGTTGATTTTCCAAAGGATGCAATTTAATCTTTTTTATTTGTTATGGGGGCAAAGTATAAGCTTAAGTGTGTAGTGTCGTCACCCTTTTGAATAAAAAAGTTATAAACAAAAATAACTAAAAATGTTTAAACAAATTTTCAAACAATTGAAGCTTGCTTGAAAAATCCTTATAAAATAACCTAATTTTAGATAAATTTTAATAAAACTGCAATATTTTGTAAACGATGTGAAAGATAAATCATTTATCAAAGGAATTATGAGTATTTTTGAATTAAACTAATTTTGTAAAAATAAATGTTTTATTTGAAAGTGTACCTTCTTGTTTGATAATGAAAAATAAATTTAAAGGAGGGAAATGTTACTTATGGGTGGACGTTTCATTGCAGGGGGAAAAATATGTATTTAAATTTATTTTTCTTCAAACGTCAAATA
This sequence comes from Diabrotica balteata, assembly GCA_918026665.1. Lineage (NCBI taxonomy): Eukaryota > Metazoa > Arthropoda > Insecta > Coleoptera > Chrysomelidae > Diabrotica > Diabrotica balteata. Next base: position 64,481,226 of record OU898276.1, on the reverse strand, counting down.
ATGATGACATTACTTATCTAACTTGATACTGTCAAAGTTTGATGACTTCGCCGCAGCAGTTTTTTTTCCCATTTCTTTACGGCGGAGGAAAAATGTTGTCATGGCAACAATATGAAAACATGTCACAAAGCAACAATACAAATGTCATTAACAACAATTAAACATCATTTTTATTTATAGTAATATTAAAAGTACTGTAACCTCGGAAATCTTTTTTGGGTGGTGCTAGAAAGATAACCAATGGAGACACTGCGGACGGCAGCCAGATGGTTGGTGGAGAGCGAGTCGTGGGTTCGAAACTAGCTTTTGGAACCGGGTAATGGATCCAACGGAAGAAATAGGTAAAGATCGGATAAGAGATATTAGAAAAGATACAGAAATAAACAAAAAGATAGATGGGTAAAATTACCAAAGATAAGAGAAGATAGAAACAGGGCGCCACTCAATTTTTTGGGGTTAAGGAGAAAATTTAGAAAACCTTAGAAAAGAAGAGAGATAAGAAAAGATATTTAGGTTCAGAGATCAAACCCAAGGAAAGATACCAACAGTAAATTATCAAATAAATCTGGTCATCGCAATATATAAACAAATAATAAATATATTAAGTATTACACTTACTTACCTACGAAACTTAATCAGCCTGATCTTTCTACAGTTCAAAAGCATAGTAATATTTAAAGATAGTAATTGTTCAGAGCTATTATTTTATCAGGGAACTTGTTAGGAGCCGACAAATAAAAATACATGCATAAAACAATAACAATATATTAAACACAAAATTATGATGCTGCTAAATGCAACCCAGGTAATAAAAATACACAACTATGAAATGGTGTTATATATGTATAAAATTAAGCTATAATGTAATAAAAAAATATCTTTACCAAGATGTATAAGGCAATCATTATACAAATATAGTTTGGCGTATCTCGAGATATCATAGGAAAGATAATGAACAAAAATTATAGGAAATACAAAGATAGCAAAAATTACTTAACTCTAAATTTACAAAAAAAAAACAAAAAGGTTACAAGAATGAAAACATAAACCAAACCGCACTTGGCTAAGTCAATTAAACTATCTCGCACTATTATTTGATAAAAAACTGAGACTTGTATGTTCATAGGTAATATTTATAGAAATTTCTTGAATGGTTCACTTACATTCAAAATCGGCAATCTACAGGTGAAGATATCGATGATACGTCCAGATAATGGCAGGTGATATGGTACCATACCATATTACTCGCCCAGATAGTTGTAGATAAAAATTACTTACAGTAGATCTTGACGAAGGCAGCTTAATTCACTGAATTTAATACTTTTCTGGTACTAAACACTGAATTTAATAACCATTAAAGGTAGTGTAGAACTATATATAATTTAATATAGTCCTAAGGAAAGAAAACTCAAAATATAAAGTGTATACACACTTAGAAAATAATTTACAAAGACGATACAATAAGAAATAAAGTGAGCAAAGCGTAACACGAGATATTGACCTTAACTCAACAACGGCCCACCAACAAGTAAATTGGTTCCACCAAAAATTTCATTAACTGTCCCTGAAAAAAGGAAGAAGAAAATATTCCCCCACTCAAGAATGATAGGACAGTTGTATGTGTTTCTCAGAAGGTAAGGCCTTGACGGACTATTGGAAATTTGAGGTAAAAATAATCGGTATTAACAATTGGACATAAGAAACAGACAATACTTGGGATTAAGTTATTGTCAAAAGAAACGGGCCTTCGACGAAAATTACCAATTTATGAAAAGAAACCGAATACCAGAAAGCAATATACTCTTTTTTATAATGAATATTATGACGGAAGGATTAAAAACCATTCCTAATTAGGGAAATTCCATTTTAGCTGGGTATCTACAATATTTTGCTATCGATACACGATCATAGGCGTAGAAATATTTAATATATTAATAATAAAAAAAAATGTTACAGTACAATTAGTTAATGAGGCATTTTCAAAATTGAAACCGTGCAAAAATGTTCCCGACTCTTAATACGCATTGGTAATTGTTGATGATACTGATGGTCGAGAACAACTTATCGTTTTTTAAACATATGTTTTAAACAACTTTAAACATGGTTTTTAATTAATTGCAAACAACTGTCAAACAACTGTAACCAGTGAGCCGCAAATCCCACCGAAGACTTAATTATTTTAATTTCTAACATCTAGACGACTTTGATAGTTGTCACAGCTAATTTCGAGTAAAAATAGCGTATGAATTGTACTATTTATGGTTGAAAATTGCTACGTTTGAAGAAAAAATAGTATACTTTATTCGGCAAAGAAGCGACTTTTCATTACATGCCCTCTATTACGCGCCGAACGAAGTGAGTCAAGAAAAGTCATGCTTCTCCGCCTCATAAAGTAATATACTATTATTGACCATAAAATAAAATAGTTTTTCAATATAAGGTTGAATGTTCGAATAATTAAACTTTGATAGTATACAAGGCAACTATCGAACACAGTGATTAGTTAAATCTTGCCCAAGTACTTTCGATCAATAGATCATCTTCAGGGGCATTTCGTCAGTTGAGGCTATCCGACATGAGTAGAATGTCATAAATAATGTAAATTTAGACATAACAATACAATACACAAAGACAAACAAACACTTTAAAATGTGTAAAAGGAGAACATGTACATAGAAACCGGAGACAGAATGGTAACATGTAGCTTCTCCTTTTACAAATTTTAAAGTGTTTGTTTGGTCTTTGTGTTTTGTATTGTTATGTCTAAATTTACATTATTTATGACATTCTACTCATGTCGGATAGGCCTCAACTGACGAAATGCCCCTGAAGATGATCTATTGATCGAAAGTACTTGGGCAAGATTTAATTAATCACTGTGTTCGATAGTTGCCTTGTATACTATCAAAGTTTTAAAATAGTTTTTGTTAACTTCTAAGTCTATTTATATTATTATTTAGTTTCTCACCTTCATGGTACAAACCTTATATTGCTATAATGGAAAAAAATCTTTATTAGATTAAATAAATGGTTAGTTTGAAAATCACGATCAAACATAATGTTCTTTGTATTCATTAAATACTGAATCATGCCTATTACTTATGACATTTAAGATTCATTTTGTCATTAATTTTGAATCATAGATCTTTCTAATTTCACTTTCGACAATTTTGCAAATATGAATAACATCTTTGAAAGGTTCAATTAGACAATTATTAAATATACTATAACTTTTGTGTCTTATGAGTGGTGATTGTCAGTTATCACTTAAAATTGCACGGAACATTTTGATTTGTTTTTTTATCTTTTGAAATAATTTGTTTACTATCACTTTATATTCCTGCTCTCTGTTTGACGATCATTGTTCAACAAAGTCACCAAGATAATGTCTTCGCTTTTTCAAGGGAGGTTCTAAGGTAGTTTACTCTCAAATTTCTACTGGAGTCTTAATGGTAGTAGATTGACTCGTTATATTTATATTTTCACTTTTAGAGTTTGATGTTTTGTCTGAAACAGTGTCTCTTTTTACTGAAAATTTTCTAGTTTTAACTTGCTTAATTAAACGGTTTAGAAAATCGAAATATCGAAACAATACAGCATCTTTTTTAGTTATATTTTTGAACTCCATCCGCTAGTCATAAACGAATCCGCCGGGAAATGTTTGGAGCAAATTTTAGTACTATTTTTGATGGTTTAAAATTTTCACGGCGCATCGGTATAATCCACTTTTTTTGCAATGATGAATCTTTTTTCTTCTTCGCGTTCCATATTAGAATTATCCGACGTTGGCGATCATCATTGCGAAGGCCTCTCGATCTTCTGCAAAATGGAATAATTGTCCTGCATTTGGTACCTGAGTCCATTCACGAATGTTTTTTAACCAAGAAACTTGTTTTTTTTTCTACACTTCTACGGCCCTGTATTTTGCCTTTAAGGATCGGTTGTAATATTTTATATCGACTTCCCCTTACCATATGTCCCAGATAATATTTTTCGATGTTTAACAGTCTTTAGCAGTTCTCTATCTTTGTTGACGCTCCTTAGTACTTTCTTCATTAGTTTTCCTTGCTGTACAAGGTATCTTCAGCATTCGTCTATGAACCCACATTTCCAATGCTTCAATTTTGTTCATGATCGATACTTTTAACGTCCACACTTCCGCACTATACAAAAGTACGGACCAAACATAGGACTCTACCATTATTTGCCTTAGTTCTAAACGGAGATGGTTATTGCAAAGAAATGACTTCATTTTCATAAAAGTAGTGTGAGTCATTGCTATTCTACGTTTTTATTTCTATGTCTGGATCAAGTTGGTCCGTTATCACAGTTTCCAAATATGTCATATTGTGAACTTTCTCAACTTGGACTCCGTTTAATTGAATCTTTGCATCGGGATGTGGGTCACAACTAAACACTAACAATTTAGTTTTGTTTGAGTCTATTTTAATGCCCATTTCCTCTCCTAGCTCGTGAATATGATTAAGCAGAATTTGAAGACTTCCGGATTTTCAACCATATAAGAGAGGCAAATCTGATTGAAGCAGCTAATAACAAAAATTGGGGTCTCACATCGAAAACTGGCCAGAAGATTTCATGTTGGAAAGACTACAGTATACAGGACCCTATCGAGTAACAATATTATCTACCGGAAAAGAAGGAAAGCTAAAAAATACACAGAGGATCAATTAGAGAGAATTCCGAGATGTTGCCGCGCGTTAAGGCGAGTGCATTTCGTCAACAAGTTGATCGTGATTGACGATGAAAAATATTTTACTTTGTCTAACTCTGAGATGAAGGGTAACGATGGTTTTTACACGAACGATTACGAAAATGTAGCTGATGAAATAAAATTCAAAAGTAAGAAAAAATTTGAGGACAAAATTTGGTATGGTGTGCAATTTCTGAGGCTGGCTTTATCTCACAGCCCTACATTGGTGTTGTTCGAGGCGCATTCGAAGCCTTAAACGCAAATATTTATATTCAAAGATGTCTCTCTACCTTGCTTCAGTTTGTGAACACACATCATGCAAATGATCAAATAGTCTTTTGACCAGTTCTTGCTTCATATCATTACGCGAGGATCACAATTGACTGGTACGAAACTAACAACATTACCTTTGTACGAAAGCAGACAATCCCCAACCTACCTCAGACTTGTCCAATTGAAGAGTTCTGGGCAATATTAAGTCGGAAAGTCTATAATAACAAATGGGAAGCACAAAATCAGGAACAGTTATGGACCAACGTGTCAGTGGAATTATTAGCCAAATCAAAAATATTGGTCCCTTGTCTGTCATTTGAATTTTGATTTATAATAAAGATAGTTAAGTATACTTTAATAAAAGTAAAGATTATTGTGGTCAGAGTTATATGCTTTTGAAATTTTTCGCAAAACTTTAGGACCATACGTTATACGTAACTATTTTAAACATTTTGGAAGTAAATTAATAGATGGTAAATTTCTGGTAAGTTTTCCAAGTTTAATTTATGAATTTACTTACCCATATCTGTCCCCTATATATATATATATATATATATATATATATATATTATATATCTTGAATTCTAACTTTACTGACTGATTAACTAACTGATACTAACTGACTAACTCCTCTAACTGAACTCCTGCTCCAAATTACATGG